>JAACJT020003214.1:0-10319 GCA_009936485.2 Gymnarchus niloticus | reverse complement strand
AAGATGTTCCAGCCCATTTATAACTGCTTGTAGCACAGCACATCCCAAACCTTTTATGTCAGCCCCCCCCCCCCCCCCCCCCCCTCTACACCATTCTCAACCCTCCCCCCCCCCCCCCCCCCCCCAGTCTTAAACACATAAAAATCGAAAGGCAAAGTTGAGAAAGGCTGAATCTTACTTTATCTGGGGAACTCCTTGCAATAACTAATCCCTAAGTAAAAGATGCTCGAAAAACTAATCCACAAGTTCAAGTCACATGTCGCACGTAACATCCATAGCTGCTGGTACAGAATTCAGTGTAAATCTGAAAAGGGGTCGGGTGTTTACTGAAAAAGCTAACCATTCCTAGAATAAACAGTAATTTTGCACACAATTTCTCACTGGCAATTGTGTGAACAGGGGAATTTGTAAATGATTTGTCATCTGAGCAAGCACAGTAACATGTTACAGGCAAACACAATTATAAAGTCAATTTCAAGATAGTGTAAAGAAAAGCTACGAGTTCACTTGAGCAGAATTGTTTTACTTGTTAAGGGGATTGGTTATCAGTTTAATGCAGCTGTAGCCTCTCCCGAATACCTAACACTACAAAGCCCCTCTTTTCATGATCAAAGTCCTTTAAAATATCAGACAGCGCAGGTTTCCATGCAATACCGTTTTTGCTGTCCAGCCTAAAACACTACCCTAACCTTCTTTCCCCCAAAGCAAAAAAAAGTAATTTCAGAAGACCAACTCATTCCTGAACACCACACATAAGGTGATGAGGTCTAAAACCTGCTGATTGTGCACGTTAAACGCATGTCTTAAAAAAAAATCTTTCTTCTGAAAGCGACAAATACTGATGACAGTGGGATGGAGCAAATTTCCAGGCTGGCCTAAGAATCAGCTATAACGTAAAATGACCATTCACTTGTATTTGGCCATAGGCTTCTTTTCTAACTTTGATATTTTAGTTTTATGGACTCAACAGCAAAGCAAATTGTTATGGCATCCTGGCATGAGTGCGCTTGCAGGGTTGGATAGCCAACGAGTTGAATCAGGTGCAACATTGCAGGACTAGGACAAAACTCTTTGTAGTGCTCTCAGTACAAACACGAATGCTATAGAATTCACAGCATAACCGTCCACAGATTGTAGTAGGGTACTCCCCGTTTTTCCAGTGAATTCTAATGCAATGAATTAGAATCACAGAACTCGTCCTGTGCTTTTCAGTTCTGCATTCCATCGTCACGCCTCAGCTGATTGCAGATAAGTGTTCGATCAGTGTGCTGCCTGTAGGCAACATAAATCACCTGTAATTGCTTAATTACTAAATCTACTTCAGAAGAGGAGAATGGAAATGCGATGTGCCAGAAATCCCAATCAGCATCCTAATGCCAGAGAGAAAACTCAGATATGCAAAGCAACCAGTGGGTTTAAGAATTCGATTTGCTGCACCACAGTTTTAGCCGATGTCTCGTATCCACCACGAGTGGTGTAGTTCAATTGATCACTACTGAAAACCTCAGGGTACCCTACAGCTGCCATTGTTTGCTGCCTCAAGTTTTTCCTCAGGTTATCTGCTCACAATGTAACGCAAAGCAAATTTTCATCATGGTCGTAGATTTAGGAAGTTCTGCCGAATCTAAAAACAGATCCCAGAAACTTGAGTCATTGTGCAGGTTAACTTAACACTTCCCCAAAGCTATTTTCCATTTAAACAACTGTCACCTCTGTGCTGCGCAACAAGCCAACTCACCAAAGTTTGTAGGCTCAAGTCTTAGGTGAGTACCTGGGAGATATCTAATCTCAACTGTTTTGGTAAAAATGTCCAGATATACAAGAGATCAAAACTGAAAGTGGCTTTGGATCAAAGAGTCAAGTAACCGACTTTGACCCTGACTAGGGATTAACACCCTGAGTTCTGGAGGGAAAAAAAAAGCAAAGCAACTGAGCAAAACTAAAAACTCAACTGGCCCATCCTCCAAACTCTTATTCAGTGCATTGTCATGGGGGCCTAGAGTGCACCCCAAGCAGCATAGGCCATAAGGCATGGGTCAAACCTTGGACCTGATGCCAGTCCACTGCAGGACACATACAGGCTCACACACACTATGGGCAATTTAGCAATGCCAATTAGTCTAACTGCATTTCCTTCTCCTTGGATTGTGGGAGGAAACACACATGACACAGGGAGAACAAGTAAACTCCACACACAGGCCAGAGGCAGGATATGAACCCCCTAACATTGGGTGAGGCAACAGCACTATCCACTGCGGCACCCCAGACCTGAGATGCAGAGGCAGTAACAATGAGAGAAATTTAGGTTATAGAATCAAGATTCGAACGAAGGTAGGAGTGGCGGGGCTACGAACCTGCCGCCAGCTGCTGGCGACTTTCACCGGTTGTGTTTGAGGGAAGTTGAGAGACCTTAGGATGGCTGCACCTCACCACCGGCTCGCGGTCGTGTCCTAGAGACCACAGACATGCAGGTGCTTCACGTAAGCCTCCCACTGTCATCACTTCCTCTTTCTCCTCATGGTCCATTTCGGGGGGGGTCGGCTCTGTGACACCGGGAAGCGGTGGCCAGGTTCTCCATCCCGTGCTGCAAAACTGTCTATGGCTCTGGTGGTTTTAGCCAGCTTTCACTTGTCACAGACACGCAGCCCAGCCACATGTACACACGTGGCCCTGAGCCGGGTTCGACACAGAGGATCCTAGGAGATTAGGAGAGACTCGCCTGCTGTTTCATCACCTGATAACATCCCTGCAGCATCTCATGTCAGTCAGTTCATTCATGACCATTTAGGCTGGTGAATGAAAAAAGAGTCGTTAGCTCTGCCTGTGTACAGCTCACCCAAGAGGCTATAGCTGCAGACACAGTTTTGAAAAAGTTTACCTAAACTTTATTACCATCACACAAACCAGGCATCACTGAAGCAATTAATCTCTAATGGCTTATACTTGCAGCAGAGGTGGAAAAAACAAGCAAAAACGCACAATTAATTTGCTTATCTGATTAGCTATAGTCTCATAACTGAAATTAAAATGAACAGATGAAATACAAAATGAATCAGTAAACAATGCTAATATCTGGATTTCCAAGTAGACAAGCAAACGTGAAACCTCCTCAGAATTCTTTACCCCCAGTCACCCTCCCACCCCGCAGGCAAAGAGTCTGCTTAATCCTGACGCCGCCTTGCAGTCTTTTTCCAGCGAGATGGATGATATCAAGCCAAGAACATACAGTGAAGAATAAACTGAACAATGGCAGTACAAATCCATTGCAGGATCACTGGGCACATGATGCCTGTTCTTATCTCTTGACAGGCTGTATGGATGCAGGCTGGAAACAGGTAAGCTGCAGGTGCATGCTGCTCTTAAACTTGTTCAACAGCTCCTCCAGCAGCCTTAGGAGAGAAAAGGAAACACATCAAGAGGGCATTAGACCACCAGTGAGTGGGAGCGGGGTTAGGCTAGCAGTGGTATTATTTAAAACGCCCATGAGGAAGTAAACTAATAGGATTAGAACAGCATAAGCTTTAATTACTTAAAATTATGATCACCCCAAAATGCAAAGTCAGTCCGGAAAGTCTGAAAATCTGCAGAAGTTTCATGACTTCTCATTCCTAACCATTCATTCTGCAGGACAATGGCAGATTCCCTTTGGACAATCAACGTGAGGGCACTTTGCAACAGCCCGGCCAAAATGTGCCAAACTAACCCATTCAGGAAGTAACAGTACCGGGTAGTAGGAATGTACTATGGACTCCTCAAACTCTGGGCACGGAACTGGACATGGTTCTTGCATCATGTTTAAACCTCATCTCAGCTTCCATAACGACACTGCATGGGGTGCCCAGATGATAGCGGACACTCACTTCTTGTCGGCTCCGTTATGCAGTGCGGGCAGAGCCTCCAGGGCCTGCTTGAAGCTGGCGCTGAAATGAAAGAGAGCATGAGATGCCAAGGTGCTGCCTGCACCCAGAATGTTCCAATCACCTGGGCAGGTGACGTTTCCACTGGGCAAACTCAACACTATTCTACCAAGGAGTCAACTGAAGAAAGGCTAGTGTTTGAACAAAATATCAGGGTTTTGCCCTGATTTCAATCCTAACCTGGATATTTCACAATCAAACCAAGTATCTTCCAAGGAAGCTCAGAAAGTGACCCGGGACTTTTGGCTGGATAGCGTTAAAAGTAAGTGCCACCCCTCGACAGCAGTTACGGTTAACAAGCTCTGGCTGAGCAGCGCAACGGCACTCGTCAACTTATCAAAATGTCTGTGCGCACGACATGATGACGTCACTTAAATGAAGTGGGAGGTGACAGACTAAATCGACATTAAAAACTGACCATGGCTATTAACAAAATAGTGAACCACAGTAAGCCACATTCTCTGGGTTTCACCTGTGAGTAGAGAGACAAAGTAAACATGAAGATCAGCTATAATGAGAAAAGGCACCCTGACTTTCTTTCTGGGCAGTGCTGGACAGGCTGTGTGAGGTACAGAATGGATACACTACACAATTACTAACATTGCGTTATTTAATGGGAACAGGAAACAAGTTTAGCTCCAAGTTTAACAGAGAGGACCTTACCCAAGCATCAAAAATCAGGACGGAAATAAACATCTATCATGAGTACTGTTTTGCTATTAGTACTAGTCTAAGGAAAGAGGCTTATGAAACCAATGGAAACTAAGGAAATGTTTAACTGGAAAAGGGTTCCCAGTGGTGTAGTGGAAGCCCACCATTTCTAACATATTAAATCCCCTCTAATTGCACTCCCTTCTCATTCCTGCGCCCTGAGGTAGCTACTGCCCCTGTTGCCTTTTTGAGGACGTCTCATGGACTCGTGTAATGAGTTAGACTGGCTGCTGTCTGCCAAGGACCGAGATGGGCGTGTATGATTACCAGGTAGGCCGAGGACCGCGACTGATGTTTACAGTTACCAGCTTCTGTGCTGCTGCAAAAGGTCACTTTCTCTTCCTCCTGGCCGACCACCGAATAGCATGTGAGCACACCGCGGGGTAGGTAACCACAGTACATCACCCCGCCCCACTCCATGCCCTCAAAAGACTCATGCTCTGGACACACCCCAAATTTCAGCCCCCTCCCCCCAGAAGTCATTGCACTGTCTGACCGGACTTCCCCGCACTGTTTTCAAACTTGGGAAGTGATCCTACACTAAACTCAACACACAGGCACTGTCCTCTGGTGTCACAAATCCATTTAAAACTAAAATAAAAAGAGTACAAACCAATGATGACAAAAATGACAGGGGACTTACTCGCTCTCAGGTGTCAGGACCAACTGGACAGCATCCTTCAAGGCACAGATCTCCAGCCGGGCCTTGGAGAGTGACAGAGAGGAACCGTGAGCCCAACAATCCAGGGACATCTGTACACAAGGCCTCCTTTTGTCCTACATTTCCTCTTTCATTCTGGATGCCTTCTCATCTTTACCGCCTCCCCTCCCACTCTGGCACTCCTCCCCTTCATGAAATCTAATCAATGGTTTTGTCGCTTTGCTTGCTCTGGCCACCCTGGTGTCCAGGCTGTGCTCAAAGCCACTGCAGTTTTGCCTCCTCTGATATGTGGCGGGGTGGGGGTGTGAGAGCGGACCCTGTTTTTCAAGGATGTTTAATAAAACCGGAGACACTGCAGCCAAGAGACTGAGCTTAAATTACTTCACTCAGGCTGCAAAACCCAAGCCCTTTGCTAAAGTTTCTCCCAATGCAGCAAGATGAAAAAATTTCCCCGAATGGTCCAAGCAACATACTTTTTTTTTTCCCCCCTTCTCTTCCACTCAACAGAAGTTGCAGTGGGGGGAGGGGGAGAGATATGTGAAAAAATAACACGCAGACGCAAACCACCTGTCAGCGAGAGCACTTCAGGTCAAGAGGAGCTGTCACAAGGAGTCAGTCAAGCTGAAGGCTCCCCAGGCTGGGAAAACGACTCGAGGAGAGTGATCAATGCTGCTACTGCAATTCAATTATCGTTGAACTCTGCTATTGTGATACTCCTACTATCACTATGATAATGCACAGTCTTCCCCTTGGCTTCTGTTTACTTATTTAATGCTGTTATTTAACGTTTTGCTATATTGTTGCCCTAATCTCTCCCATGTTGCATTGTTTTGTTGTGGCTCATTGTGTGTCTATCTGGACTGTTTGTAAGCTCCAGGTTTGAATTGGCAGCAGACAGGCAGATCAAAGCACAAATGAATAAAATGCTGAAATGCTAACATGACAGTGAGACGCTGCAGCTGGGGGGTGTGGGTGTGTTTACCTGGAGGGCCCCATTCCTGCTGAAAGATGACACGCACTGCATGAGGCGGCTCATCTCCTCGGCGACAGCTTCCACAAGGCGGGAAAGGACACGTGGGACCAGATCCTTGGATACCGTGAACACCTGGATGGAGGATGGTGAAGGGGAAGAGGAAGGTGCTCCGGTCAGAACCTCCAGTGCTCTACTGGGAGCACTGGCTGATGCAGTGGGGTGTACTGGGCACTGTGCTGGACTTAAAACCAAAAGGCAGGAAGCTCTGTCCCAATGAGTGAAAGACTAACATGCAGCACTGCATTCAAAGTAAGCCATAAAGGCTAAGGAACAGCAGCTACAGAAACAGTATAAATCATTGTCATCAAAATGACAGTGGATGCCACTATATTAAAGAAGGGGTTAATGCCACTCAGTCAGTGTGTCACTGTACGCTGACCCCACCGTGCGGTCAGTATTTACATTACTTACCTCTGCATGCACAGTAATGATGTTGACCAGGGCTTCTTTCAGATAGTTTCTAACACCTGCAGAGAGCGATCACATTTCAGCAGTGACATCAGTGCATAGGAGAACTTGACGTGCTCCACATTGCGGGAGCTCCAGGAGACGGATGAAAACGGAGACCGAGCGTTCAGCCCTGGACAGATGAACCCTTAGTGGAGCCTAATAATTACTGCTCATCAGCTCCCTCAACTGGTTTTAATAGAAAGGAGGAAATGATACTGTACCACAAGGTCCTGTGTATTACCCTGATAGATGTATTATACACAAAGCTTTACAGTTTCCATGGGAATGAGCATCAGTTGCTTAGCTTGCTACTTTGGTTCAGTAGTTGCGTGAAGATTGTTATTTCCGGTGAATGAATTTGGGTCTATAAATTGTTTGTTTAGTTTGATATTTTGGAATCCCTTGGCAAAAACAACCAGAGCAAATGCTAAGTAAACAACAGCAAAGAATTTCACTTTGTCCGGAACGAACTGGGATGGACTGGCTTCTGTGGTGCTAGAGAGACTGGATGCTTGATGCCCGTTTTCAACAGACAAATGAAGTACTTCTTGTGTGAAAATCCAACATCACTCGCTTGAGAGAATCTCCTATGAACCCAGGCCATGCGGAGATTAAAACCAACGAGGGAAACGGGCTGGAAAGGGCATCCTTAAAAAAGAAGCTGAAATCCTCTCCTCATCCAGAGCTACGACCCCCAACTTCCCCCAAAACCCCGCTGCAGACGTTTCATTCTGCAGTGCCTCTGGGCCTCCATGCAGACCTGCGATCTGACTGAGTCAATGCTGGGCCCGAGTGACATGATGACATTACCATTGCATGGCGAAGGGTGAGACATCTCAGGTGAGCCCTGTAAATGTGTCAACGCGCACGTGACTGGATTCAACATAAACCTAAGAGTGATTTCGGAAAACAAAATCTTGTTATTGGAGAGCAATATACTAGAGAGATTTCTTTCCCTGATTTTGTAAACACTAAACACACAGCCTCAGTATCACCAGTGTCGTATTGTCCTTTCTGTGGTTACAGAGTCGAAGCTAGTAGGAGAAGCCCTGCTGTGGGGGGAGAGCAGTCATCTGCATCACAACCCGACAGGAAGTCTTGTACAGTCACCTCAGTATGCACCTTTTTAACAGAGAAGTAAAAGTGTTAATAGTGCAAGAACAGCAGGCTATGAAAAAGCATTTGGCAAATACAGCTACCATAATACCTCAAGCAGACAGAAAAGGGCTGCCTCATGACCCCACACATTGCTGACTGCTGCTCTTACTGGAATGCGTCACTCATGGCCACCTGGCTCCAGCCCAAAATGTGGAGACACACGGATATGTAGGGCCAGTGACCGGGGCGATTCCACTTTTCATACTGTGGAGGCGCTCTTGGGAGTACCAGTCGAACGCCGTCATCAAGGCGGACGCTAGACGCCCCTAAGCAACACGCGAGAGATGTGAACTGTAAGGGGCAGAACCCTCCCTTCATGGAGCGGTCAATAATTAGTATTATTAAATATGGACATTTCTCATCACACAGACTCTTGCTACTTAGTCCGCCATTTTAATTTATGTGCTACCATCATGTAAACAGTTTCCCATGAGCGGGACAGAGCCTTCCAAAGGGAGTCCGCCGGTAAAGAGAGGTGGCAGTCATTCGAGTCGGAATCAGTGAAGGGAAGAGGACAGTGAGCTCGCGTTGGCTCGTCGTTTTCCTGCAGCTCGTTACCCGTGAAAACATGATGCAGGATGAGTCCGCGGCTTCCTTCGGCTGACTCGGCTCCTGTGCTAGTAAGCCACCCCCACACATCCTTCTCTGGGCGATTCGCAGTATAAGCTCCGATAATCTTACCATCTAAATAGCCAT
The DNA here is from genome assembly GCA_009936485.2 of Gymnarchus niloticus. Classification (NCBI taxonomy): domain Eukaryota; kingdom Metazoa; phylum Chordata; class Actinopteri; order Osteoglossiformes; family Gymnarchidae; genus Gymnarchus; species Gymnarchus niloticus. Next base: position 1,693 of record JAACJT020003214.1, on the reverse strand, counting down.
GCTGATAGGGACTAATAACAGTGTCAACTGATCAGGGAGTGTTTGTCCAGGCGCTTTCAAATGTTCGCGATGAACAGTCACTCCCTTGCATGAGCGTGCGTGTCGGAGATGCTGACGTTAACAGCTGACAATAAAGATGGGAGGCCTGATCTCTTCTGGGAAACTGTTAGGCCACTTTGGAGAAGAGGCCCGATGTCAAAGGCGGCCAGAAGGACAGAGTTGTGAGTGCCACGGTGGCATCCAGCAACCGTGGATACATCGGTGATCTCATCTGACAGCTTCTGGCTTTTTGAACTTTAATCTTTCCTTCCTAAAAAGAAAAAAGAAAACACCTCCCAGGGCCTTTGGTGATGCAGCAAATATGAAATTGCCTAAATCATGCCAACCACATCCTTTGTTTATTTTCAAACCCCATAAAAGGACAATAGTGTCCCCAACGATGTGCCGAGAGCATTCTGCCACCTGACCTTTGAGGTGGCCAATAAGGTGCACTCATGCTGGATCCTCACCCACAATGCTGACAGCTAGGGCAGCGGGACCATACTGCCGCCAGCTGTAGCACCAGCGGAAACCCCCCGCGGGACCTGGAACGTTAGTGCCCTGCAAGCACTCCCTACCGCCAAATACGCACAGCCCCCGCGAGCGCGTCGTGCTAATGGCACTGTCTTGCCGCCTCCATAAAAAACCAGATGGAAAGAAAGAGTGGTGAGAGGGCATGGCCAGTTTTGTTACAGTGCGTCTGGGAATGTGGCGAGACCCGGCGGCGAATCCGCAACAGAAAGTTGCAGAGCGCCACCAAACCACCACGCAAACAACACTTCGTTTTTACGCCGCCATCTCCGATGGCCCGCTATTGTGGGCCGCAGATATATATGCAGAAATCCACGGAGACTGGGGATTCTGACTCGGGTAACTGCCACAATACCTCAAACTGCACATTTAACTGCACACGATTATCTTATCCTTTAAGGCTCCACTAACCAGCATAATCAGGCTCTGTGAGATTAGCATACTCTTAAATAACTCAGTGCTCGCTCAAAGCAATATGTATTCTTATTTCCATTCATTTTCTTTTAGACTTTGATAGTTTGAATGAGTAAACATCCAGTCAGTTCCAGTAAGTCTATTTTCATCTGTCTGTGAAAGGCGACAGAGGGCCTGGAGAGGTTATTCCCCGTGAGCACAGACACACCTTTGCCTCACCACACTCTACACGCCCCTGTCGTCATTCACAAAGTCGCTGAACCACCATGGCTCACATGTGGCAAACAGCGCCTCTCACTGCCTCTGCTGATTACCCACATGGCATCAGTGATCACCTGTGTGAATAACTGACCCTGGGTACTATTGGTGGCCGTCTGTACGGACACATGGCCCCAGGTATCACCATCATATCATCGTTTAAACATAAGCAGCAGAGATGGTTATAAGCTTAAGCTTATAAAATATTATGAGTCATTCCTAAATAAAGAAACTCCTCAGTCAGCCTCATGAACACCATCTCGCTTCATGCTGAGAGTGCAGAAACGGTCACCGGTAAAACCCCAGCACAGCGTTACATCCCGTAGTCAGTAGACGGGGCTCCAAGCCTTTGGGGGGGGGGGGGGGGGGCCGAGGGGTTACCGGTGGGGGGGGGGCAGCCCCCCCAATCGAAGTAGCCGGCGTAGATGCCTGGCCCCCGCGGGCCCAGGGG
>JAACJT020003213.1:0-10321 GCA_009936485.2 Gymnarchus niloticus | reverse complement strand
CGTTCCAGGTTGCAATTCAGGTGACCGACCTAAGGTCGGTTCTTGATGCACATCGATCGATCGATCTTCATCTGGAGAGGACTGTCCCTAGTTGGGCCCAAGGACCTTGCCTTCATAGATGCGCTGTGATGCACAGGTAAGTGGCGGACACCGGAGATGGCAAGGACTCTAACCCTAGTGCTTGAAGTTGTACTGGCCATGGTTGGTCAAGTGCCCCAGAATACTTCATTGCCGTACCCCAGCCTTGTGCCCTGTGATGGACTGGCATCCCATCCAGGCCATACCCCAGCCTTGTGCCCTGTGATGAACTGGCATCCCATCCAGGCCGTACCCCAGCCTTGTGCCCTGTGATGGACTGGCATCCCATCCAGGCCGTACCCCAGCCTTGTGCCCTGTGATGGACTGGCATCCCATCCAGGCCGTACCTCAGCCTTGTGCCCTATGCTGTCTGGGATAGGCTCCAGGCCCCTCCCCCAAGGACCCTGACCAGGATAAATGGTTAGAAGATGGATAGCTGTTCCTCACCATGTCTTATAGTTCAGAATGTAAAAATCCAAAGACTTAAAAAGCTTTGTCTCATCTTCAGTTCTTTAGAAATCTGGAATACACAAGCACAGAAGCTCAGTGGGAAGAACTGAAGCCTCTTGCTTCTAAGGCTGGGTGGCCACTCTCAGCTATGTGTTTATGGGGTTTGCAAGGGCTTCCACCAGCAGTCACAAGAGACGTGGTCAGGCGACCCGCCATCTCCAAATTGCATATTGGGCCTTAGGGCGTCCCTTGCATCCTGCCCTGTGCTTCCCGGGATAGGCTCCAAGCTCACTGTGACATGGGCCTGGATCAGCAGTCATGGGAGATTGATAGACCCACTGCAAACTTTACAGTATAGTTTAAAGCTGTACTGTTCTTATGGAGTCTTCTGTTTTACGCCAAGTTCTCCCTTTTCACTGGAAAATGCCAGAACCCAGAAATGATGCAATTTAACAGAAACATGCAGAGTGAATTCCATCACAATAAAAAGCACAACAAAATGATTCTGTAAACAAAATGTTACATAACTAAGCATGGTCACAGTCAAGTGCTTCACTATTAAGCTGACGACTAAAGACTTGGAATACTCAACTTGAATTATACCCTCAAAACAAAGCTACGTAATGTTTAAAAGCCTGTTTATATATAATCATCTAATTGATAATTCCAGTTAGAAATGTCATGTCAAGATAACGCAACTCTAGCTTGAAAAGACAGAATAATCATTTAAAAGATTTTCCAAAGAAGACGGAAATAAGTGTATCAGACATTTTAAAGAGCGAATAATGATTAAAGCAGTCTCCAACCCTGATTCTCTTTGTGGGAAACTTACAATGGAAAGAGATGAGCAGAGTGCAGGCACTGAGCTGGTTTCCAAGGAAACCCCGTCTGGGGCAGTAGTGATCGTCTGGCACGGTTCTGGCTCCCTGGTAGGCCACGCCCTCCTCCTTTCCAACATCAGCATATGACTCCAAACATGAGTCACAGCAGATAAGGTCCTGCAGGACACTATACTGGTTCTTGAAACAGGGTGCCATGTTCCATTCAACCCACTTGCTTTGGATACCGTGCTACGGTACAATCGAGGCTTACGATTTCCGGTCCAGCTCCGCCGGTATGGGAGCCTGCCAGTTTAGGATTGTAATACAGTATGACATCTGCACTGAAAGTAATTTCCCAGTCCCAGACAGAGCATCAAATTACCATATTATTTTGTTTCACCACTATTATATTAAAGGCATAATTTTGGAATTATTTCAACGTCCTTAACATCAAACACAATCCAAGACAAACTCTGCTACTTACAAGCCACTCCAAACTGTTAAACAAGCTAATGGGATATCAGCACAAGCAGGCTAAATCTTAGGATAAAAAAAAAAATCATTAAATGTTATTATGACGTTCATAAACAGAATGGTAAACTGAGCACGGCTCTGCTGGGTAACAGCGAGAATTTCAGGGGTCTTAAATTGGCACAAACGTTGCTGTGCCAAACCCCAGGCAAGGCCCTGGCTTATGTCACTCATAAAATCCATTTGCTATAAACATGCCAAGAACAAAATGCAGCAAAAATGAGCTGAAAGAGGCCAGCGGCAGCAAAGATGCTCCACAATAAATTCCACACATTAACATTTCAACCCAGCCACTTCCAAGGTGTAGCACATCGAACCCTGAAACAGCAGGTTGCTAAAAATGACCGTGGCTTTTATGGTCAACGTTTACAAACAGAAATGGTCAGGGATGCGATGGTGTAGTAACTTCATGTATCACTTCGCACTATGTTTGGTCATGAACAGAAACTCACCATAAGATCATTTAAAGCTGGACTGAAAACATAAGATCCTTAGGGTCATCAGATCCTTCTCCATGACAACATCAATGAAAACTGAGGGTTTTCTTCAAGTCCCAAAACCCAATGGAACCATCTTTACCAGTCTAACATACATCATCAGTTAGCTCTGGGTGGATTAGACAGCCATCTATACTTTCCCAGTCTGGAATATTAGGTACACAAGAGGCCAACAGATGGGGCACAGCTGTTCAGCCATTAAAGCAGCACCCTGAATTTTATTAAGCAATAAGCAACTTAATAAACATGGACAGCATGTTCTTCTTCAGACCGATCTCGATTCTTATATGTGGGATATTAATGTCATACAATTACTACTTGTGATTGTGCTACTGTTTTAGCATGCAGTCAGATTCTCATTTTGGCAGATCATTCATGACAGGTACTAAGGAAAAAGCCAAAAAACCCACCAAAAAAGAGATTTCAATGAGGAAGTACTGAGAAAGATCTACGAATTTGGAAAGGCACTGTGTAATTGATTAAGGTACGGCAAGTATACAGTATTACAATATGGCAAGGGTGCACATTAATATCCCAGTTCAATCTCTGCTGCTGGACCCTTGGAAAGGGCAAATGCTCCATCCATCTAGCCACTTGTCTTGGTCAGAGTTGTGGAAAACCCAACAGACTATCCCAGGCAGCACAGGGCACAAGGGTGGATGGGATGCCAGTCCATCACGGGACACAAACATGCACATACCATTGGCAATTTCAAAACACCAATTAGCCAAACTGCATTTTTCTAAAAATACAAGGACAACCCCAATTCTTCCTGCAAACACATCTTAAGGTGTGCAACAATACTGGGTCGTCGTTGTCACATTTTTCGTTGCAAAATTCTCCAGCCATTCTCTGTCGGGGACCCATCAGGACTGCAGGCAGGCCAGTCCAGTACCCGTACCCTCTTCTTCCGCAGCCTTACCTTTGTAATGTGTGTAGAATGTGGTTTTGCATTGTCTTATTGAAAAAATGCATCCGAACCCCTAACCCTGGAGGTGTAAGACAAATGTGTGACCCACTGAGCCACCACACGTCAAAAACATTCCCTATGAAGTTGTTGCATCTTTATATTGGTATATAGCCTTCATTTACAGTAAATTGAACAAACACCGGCATTTCCCAAGTGAAAGTTAGAAAGCGACCAAGCGGGCCTTCTCGAGAAACCATGCCATTAACTCCGTCTCTTTAACATCACTCAGTGGTGAAGTGGACAATGTGTCTGAACAGTAGGCGGAGCCTCACTCGTATCTACTCCACGCAACTCAAAAGATCTACAAAGCTGTGAAAGGAGATCTTCTGTAAGGCCTGACTCATCAGCAACACCCTGCCTCAGAGGTCTAACAGGTGCGCTTTCTGATGCTTCCAGATCTCGATGTGCACCTGATACGGTGGTAGCCCAAGGGGCACAGGACACATAGAACACAGTCGAACAGCACTCACCAATAGCAGTCGTCAGTAAACCTTGAACCCCCTCTCATGCACCTATACTTCATAGGCTGAGAATGAAAATCATGAAACTTTAGCCTTTGCCCTTTTCCCCAGAAGAATTGCACAGTTACACACCGAAGGTGATACATTCAGAACAATAAAGGCAAGGACATTACGTGAGTTAGTCACACCCACCAAACCATCAAGCTGTGTTAAAAACTGAAGATTTTGTCAGATATTCTTAACTTGCCTACCTTGTTGAAAAACAAACTGATACCTAAATGAATTGTATTTTGTTTGGAAAGTGGCAGAAAAACACCTTTCACTTGCTTGCCTTCAGATGGTGGTACTGAATGACCCAGAACCAAGATAGATGACAGAAACAAAGGCAGAAACAAACAAAAGGCAGACACAGTGCCATGACCTTCAGAAAACAAACAGATCTGAAGACTGATTATTTAGGTAACCTCAACACACTGGTTACCAAAACCATGTCTTCCCACTGGGGAACACTTCATCTCATAGCACTTCAAGCAGGCTTTTCCAGGATGAATGAACACCCGACCAACTATGTGAAACCCAACAAAACAAACTCCTGTGGCTAGAAATGGCAATGAACAGGAGCTACTGTCTTAAGGCAGGTATTACGATCCAATGAGACTGAATGCCAAGACCTCAGCCATGATGAATGGGGTCTGACCAAAAAGGGCAGTGGCCGGAAAATCACAAACGCAAGGGAATACCAAGATCTTCTCACGCCGTCACTTAGCAGACAAAGCTGGAGATAAACGGGGAAGGTGTCTTTGGAGATTGTCTGAAAGGAGGCTGGAGTACATGCTCCAGCACCATTCTCGAGTACGGACCGTAAGATGAGACCGAAGAGAGATGGCACGCAATCCAACATTGCATCACAGGTGCGCTGCAACAAACACTAGACAGAGGGAAACTTCAAAGGGCCGGGGGCACTGCCACGGCTCCTGTACACAGGCTGGACGTGACATCAGGCGAAGGCCGTTAGCAAAATGAACTCTGACAAGAAAAATAGACAAGAAAAGAAAACACAGCATCCTGTCCACAAGAACACCACCCTTCAAAAATACCTTTGATTTTAAGAAGGGAGAACTCCTGAGCTTCTTCAGAACTAAATCACTATCCTGGACCAAACAGGGTCACTTTTGAATCTGTCGTGCTGCAATGCCATTTTGTTTCAAAAATCCATCTGACTGACTAGCGCACGAGCTCTAGCCAATCCTATAAAGGGATGCCATAAGTTTCAGGCACATGTCCCTGGACTCTGCAATCCTTCTGGAAAGCTGGGTCCACGTTACGGCACCGCCTGATTCCGTTGAGTGTCAATGCATCATCCAGCATGACACAAGCCCATTCTGCCCAGCACAGGTAGCCAACAGTAGGTTCTGGAGCTGGAAGTTTCCCCACATCTCCTACCATGCTTTCAAATTGCTAAATGTCAGTCCTTGGAATATCTGCAGAACCATCCACAAAAACAGTTTAGAGTTCATCAACCCTGAGCAAAAAAGAATTCCTTCTAAAAGAACAGTGCCAGAATTCCGTCAAACGGTCCAACACTATAGCAGGATCTATGGTTCCGTGTAGTAGAACCACCGACTGGCTGCGGCGACCACCCAGGACGCATCAATATTTCATGGGTGTTTCATCTCTCAACCCCTGTATACAAATAGATATTTGTAGCGGAACATCTGTTGGAGTCTGAATAAAAATGGGCAGGAATGTTACAGGACTACATTACACGAAAACAATATTATAAAACAAGACGGAGGTCACAATGCCCCCCCCCAAAAATAATTCTCCACTGTATTTTGACAGTTATGCTTCACCAGATACTTTATATGTCATTTACTAAAGCAACATTTTAACAAAATGTCATACAGGCCTAAGCATTATAGAAAAAAAATTGCCAGCTAATACTTTGGCGTTTGGTTACAGCTATCAGAGTGCATTTTAGAGTATATATCTGATAATGTATCTATGCATATTAAAGGAACACCTACTACACACACAAACTACAGTATATACCTACTCAAGCAACAGTAACCTTGTGAAAGCAGACCATAATAGAACACTTGAACGATCTGTGTTTAAAGTGGCCAAAAGGACATTCCAAACAGTGTATTCAGACTTGGAGCTGCCAAGGGGTTGAAGCACAGAACCTAGGGCAATAAATAACAGGCCCAGTTTAAACTGTTGGCCTGGCACTTAACAGATCCACTTTGACCAGCAATCATCTGTCAACCTGCAGATAACAAAAAACATGCTCCCTTTCAGGCATTCATTACTCTCCCTGCATTTTGGCGCTACTTGAATGGAAAGATAGGAAAACGGGGGGGAGAAGCAATTCTTTCCTCAATTTCCAAGCATTGGGGACCCAAACAGGAAACACATTCCACACGACCTCAGTGTAGGCAGACTGAGTCCCAATCGCAAAAAACTCCATGTCCATACCGCAAAGCACTACAAGTACTACCACAAAGTACAAAAGCACTTGAATAATAATCCTTTTAAAACAAACATAGGCGCACAAGCAGGCTCGCTCACACGCGCGCGCGCACACACGCACGGAAAGCACGGGAATCCAACACCTTACATTGAAATACATAATCATCCTTAAAGAAAGGACGGACAAACTAGACTAAGTGCGCACATTAGCACCTTCTGTCAAAGGCTATCCAAGAAGATCTGCAAATACCAGTATAATGAGATCATCGGTTCTTAAGAATAGGGATTACCCGAAAGGAATGTGCACGCCATTGAAACATTTCCCTTACACCGCCGCCACCAGCCAGGCTCCACCAAACACACCGCCGCAACCAGCCAGGCAGTAAATGCTCCCCCACTTTGGCTACCGCGACGGTGTGCGCTGGATGCTGCTTTCGCCGTAATTTGAGTGGCTGGGTAAAGCAGCCAGCCGTCTTAATTACTCTCCTCGCAGAAAAGACGTAATGCAATCCGTATAGGAGGGAAATGATCACTCTGGGGACTGCATCAGACGGAACTACGCAAAGTTGACAAAAGCTGCATGACGACTCTAATTATTCCTTAATATCTTTTAATTTAGTTTTAAACGTGCAGTAAACTATATCTTCCATAATATTTAATCTACGGAATTTGAAGTTGTGTTTTCGAGTTAGCAATTATATACTTGTTTTATTTGGCGCTTAATCAAATGTCCTTTCCACCTTGCGGTTTAATAATGCACCATCTGACGTTTCCGCCTACTCGAAAAGGACAGCTTATTTTATTATTATTATTATTATTATTACAGCGGGTAAAGCTGGTGGCAGACTAACATGCCACGACGCTCTCTGCTAACTTTCGCAGCACGTAAACGGGGGATCCATTGGGCCAAAGCCACGTTAGATCGCGTCGACTTTGCTTTTCTTAGCTGTCACTGAGATGCACAGTATGCCAGCCCGCCGGACCGTGCTGGATAAACAGCAAACAGCACAGCGGCGTAGTTTGCTTAGCTAACCGACTAGCTACTAAACGGCATGCCTGTGAAGAGAAAGAGGCGGGCTTGTTGGCAGCGAAGCACTATTTCGCAGGAAGGTGCGCCGGAGTCCCCGCAAGCGCAGTGTGCCAGTTTCACCGAAACTCACACAGACCTCCAAGGGGGACACTTTATGGCAGAGGCGTGTTGATATGGCACTTTAAACGCCCTGAAAAAACACACACACACACACACACACACACACACACACCACCACCACCACCACCACCACGGGATCACCTCGCTTGTCTTGACCTCCGGGCGACGCAACAGATCGGCGTGATTATGCGCAGCGGGCCGGCGGAGAAATCGCCACATGCTCATCTCACCCTGGCTGTCAAGTTTCACTGAGTCTTAATGGAAAAAGACAACACGCATGCACCGATTCTGATGAAGATCGCCGCCGTTATTAAAAAACACATACACATACACTCCTACCCATGCCTACCAAAAGAAGAATCCTTCCAGAATGCCCGTTCCTTAACAGCTGCCTGGTCTCTCCATGCAGATCCCAGACTAAATCGATGACGTTAGGGAGAAAAAAAAAAATACTTTCAAGCGCTACGAGATCGAGCGCGCAGCTGCCGTGTAAAAGGCTGCACGGTGCATTCCCGATGCACTGCACCACGGCCGGCTGGCTGGCCATTTGCGACGCGGTTTTTCTTGCATCTACGGAAAACACGCACAGCTCCCACCCAACCAACCAACCACCACCCACACCCCTTCATTCGCCAGCCAAGCAGAGGGGGCGTAAAACACGGAAAGATTACCTCCTCCCGGTGGGAAATTCGTCGTTTGCACAGCTTTAGGAAATCCCTGTAGAACAGAGCAGGCAGCCGCATCCCTCAGCAGCTATACATCCCACCCTCCTGACAGCGAATCCCCGTCTGTGTACACCGGAAATGACGTCACCGAACATCGCCAGTCCGATGCGAAGTGACCTAAAAGGGAGTTTCCCTGCATCTGAGTGGGAGGCAATTTTTCTTCTGCCCATTAACTTCGTTGGTCCCCCCCCCGGTTGGTTTTTATTTACATTTACAGCCTCAGTCACGGTCGTTTAACAGCAAATTTTACCATTTTAAACACAGGCGAACAATTCAGACAGTATCAGTCATTTCTTAAATATATATATAGTACTGCAACTTAAATAGGATGTCAGCAAAGCCGAAAAAACATGTCGGCTGAATATCAGTAAAAGTAAATACAGACTGGACGTGTCATTAGTAATCTTTTAAGCTACAAAAAGATTAGGAGAGCCAGACTAATGAATACAACAGGATAAGTGTTAATTTAACATTGCCTAGGTATACAAATTAATGTAAATATAACAAATTACAAAACACCAGACTAATTTATTCAGGACAAATTTAGAATTCTGTAATAAAATTATGCATGGATACATGAATTAATAAACTATACTGTGCAGTAGTATGTCAAATATAGACCCTTAGTTACTCCACCCATTTTCCAAACTTCTTTATCTTATTCAGCATTAGGGTACAGTTGCAGACTCACATAACTCAGTCATGCCAATGAGCCCACAATGCATGTCTTTATGAGGAAACCCACATAGCGAGAACATAACCGTGCCCTCCGAAATTTTGCTGTTGATGAGCAGATTTGAAGCTTGTACTTCAAACACGAGGGACTAGAATGTTATCCACTGGGCCACCCTGCCTTACTTTCTGTTTTGCTGAATTAAGTTAAAGCATGGTTCAATAGTATTATTAATATGCTGCTCCACATGTAATCCCTACAAATGTATTAAATCACGTTTTGTTAAATCATTTACTTGAAATTATTAGAGAACTAGGATCTTGTATTTATGTGCCATATTTTTAACTTTTTACATTTTTTTTAAATACAAACGTGGTGAAACAATTCATTAAGGTTTGCTTAAGCTTAAGCTGTTGAAATTTTAACTCAAATTGGAGGGTAGACCACTGATAAAGGGTGTGTAATTAGGAAAAAAAAAAAGTAGCCAAAACTCATAGTTACTATACGGCCTTAAGGATAGTACAGTCACGCTGTGATTAAGACTTGCGATATTACGTTGCCATCTTGTGGACATTTTAGGTGTTGTTTTTTAGCGTTTGTAACAGTGAGCCTTATATGAGTGATACACCACATATCTCCATATGTGGATGATTTTGTATTAAACAAAAATGAATTTATTCAATATGTCACAATAGAAACTAATTATGTCTAATAATTAATTTGCATATCTGTCATTTTTTGCTTTAATAGTGCAAAATTCGAGGTGTATAATGAGCGCTATACAATGCAACAGTGGTTCATTCATTAAATCTTATTATAAAAGGTAAAACTGGCTATAAACTATTTAAACTAAACCAAGGGTTTAGAGACACAATATGCAAAGGGTACAGTGGATTTTTTGTCAAACAGCTGTAAGTTTCCTTCTTATTGTGGAAATTGTCTTCCAAACAGTCCACCCTCACATCCAGGTCATGGAAGGTGGGCAGCCAAGTAGGGGATTGCTTGCCAGGGTGATGTACAGTGAGGCTTGTCTCTCCTAGTTGTCTCGTTAGCAGTGAAGGCCTGTCGTGAACACTGAACACGACTGGCAAACGAGGCTCTAGTGAAAGTTGGGCAGCGGTGGTTTCCTTCCTCACTTTTTTGGCAGATGTGTCTCCTAGATGAGATGAATGGCAATATTGGACTTCAGTGGAGGGCTTAGTACCAATTTTATTGGGAAACAGACTTTCACGACAGCGCTTCCCGCTGCCCCTGTTCCAAGGTGACAAAGTATTCAGGGGCACCCGACCAACCATGGCCAGTACAACTTCAAGCACTAGGGTTAGAGTCCTTGCCGTCTCCAGTGTCCAACGTCGACCTGTGCCTCACTGTGCATTTATGAAGGGAAGGTCCTCAGGCCCAATTAGGGATGGTCCTCTCCAGATGAAGATCGATCGATCGATGTGCACCAAGAACCGACCTTAGGTCGGTCACCCGAATTGCAACCTGGAACA
>JAACJT020003212.1:0-10321 GCA_009936485.2 Gymnarchus niloticus | reverse complement strand
TTGTTGGGGGGACTGGATTTCAGCCGTTTGGTTTTCCGATTTAACACACAATTCCCCGGGCGGGGTTGCAGCCAGAAAAAATCCCCCCCCCCCCCCCCCCTTGATTTTATTTCTCTTTAAGGGATTCCTGCAAACAGGCCCCGCTAGACAAAAGGAATAGATTCTGGATAAACCAGAGCCCTGAGTTTCAGGTCAAGCCATGTGGCCTAGAATGTTAAGCCTCCTGAGTGTTTCCTAGGAATCGTCCAATAAGACAGTCACTACACGTTGAGGCCAAAGTGCTGGGGAAGGTTAATATTAATATTCATAATCACTTGGTAAGAGCTGCATCTGTGGAACAATTAGCCTTCTCCTAGATGTTCATGTAACCATAGTCGTTCTAGATCAGTGGACCATTAATAGTCCAGATTAGGAAACTTGTAACATCGCCAAAAACGTGATATATATATATGAGGGCAGTACAGTGGCTCAATGGTTCACATTGTGGCCTCACACCTCCAAGATTGCGGGTTCGAATTTCGCTTCTGTGGGTGGAGCTTGCGTGTTCTCCCCATTTCATGTGAGTTTCCTCCTGCAGTCCAGAAAAATGCAGCTCGGCTAACTGGCGTCTCTGAACCTGCAGAGATAGTCATGTTTGTCATGTCATGTCAAGACTGGCATCCCATTCAGGGTGCTGCCTTGTGATGAATAGATGTAATATATCGAAACAGTTATGGAATTATGGTGCTAATCCTGAGAATGAAGATAACAAAACCTTTTATTAACAATATGATTCTCTAAAGTACATCACTATAGTTTTCATGGCTTGTGGGCTCTATGGTATCACCCCTCATATAATAACCTCGTTAGAGATATCTTTTACTATTATGTTAAAAATCTAAATGGATTACCATACCATTCTAATTTTACAGGATATTTTAAAGGAGCCAGTCCATCCGCAGCGTGCCTATTGCCCGCTGTCTAGGAAAGCTGAGGTGGTTTCTAAAGCCTTTTACGGGGGCCCTCTACGCAGGACCACCAATCGTGCTTTTGTTTCTGCGGATTAGCTACAGTCACGGTTTACAATTCATAAGAAGGTCGAACACTTTTTAAAAATCTGATAACGTGAAAAAAATCTCAGGACCTGTTCCCCAGCAGCCAAATTATGAACTTTAATAAGAACAGCCAGTATGAGACACAAAGCGATACTTACCGTTCAGCCTCAGTCCTAATTAATTAACGACAGCGATGTTCTAATGGCATCATGTCATGTGACCACCCCTCCTCTTCGTCTTCCTATATTTCATGCACAAACTGGTATATCCATCTATTTAGCAACGTGAAAATATATACCGTTTGTGATTAGCCTTGTAAACTGACTGATACAACTGAACGAGTCAGTAGGTTTTCGTGGCTGCTCGCTCAAGGGCACGATTATCAAACTGACTTTCCAATATGGCTGTTAACATACTAAACTTGAACTTTTCTCACTTTTCCGTAATGCAATTCTCCTTAATTACCATTGGAAACAAAACTGAATTATTTCGATGAAATTTGTGCTTTGACCCTAATATTTAAATGCATAAATCCTAGAGTGATTACTCTACAAATACATTAATCTTTCTTTATGAAAAAAACAGTAAAGAGTAATTTCAGTGACGGCCAAGGATGGTCATAAAAGAAAATGGTCTGGAACACTGCACTGTGACCAATACGATTCCCAACTGCTAGTGGGAAAATGGATCTCATGCCATGTCCTTGAAAAGACGCCTCTGCGGGGCCATCCTGCGTGGCAAATGGGATTTTATCAAAGTCCCTTTTTCTCCTTTGACAGATAAGAAAATGGCACATGGGGCATTTTCTGTTTCAACTTCAACAGAAACATGTACAGACTGTCTTTGAACGCCAAGGCCATTTCCAGGAATGGTATCGTTAATTGTCATCGGATAGGACCAACGGGATCGAGGCGTCCGTGCCGATATATTAAGAGCGTGATGTCCAACCTCTTTCATGTTGATTCTTTCATGCATGCAGTTTAAAGAACTGCTGTCCTCAAAACGAATCGTAATGGAGGATTGCGTGCTGCTCGCAAAGGGGATCAATCGTATTTCATGGGCTTTGATGTCCCTGCAATTTTTGTAAGAGCATCGTGCCGGATTCACCTGCGAAGCCGAACTCTCGTGATTGTACAATAGGTTAATTAAGGCCCCCCGATAAACGAAATGATGACATGAATGTGAAGAAATGAATCAGTCACTTTTAAGTCTTTAAATCTCCAGTGAAGTTATTTGGAAGCTGGTAAATCATCCTTTTTATATATTCAAAACTCCCCATTGTAATATAATATCTCAGATAAATCGACAAATATTTTCCCTGTAATACTTTCTTCGTACGTCATTTGGTTTTGGTGTCTGTTCAAGGCACATCGCCTCATGCATCACTAATTAAACATGACATCATAGCCAGCACTCCCAAACACATTTCCAGCGACACGCTGAGCGTTTTCAAAGGCTATCGCTTTTATGGAGGGAGGCGGGCACTGATGGACGAGGGGGTGCAGTAGCAGGGAGCAGAGGATGATGGGCCACTTTATTAGCGGGGAGCCGCTCCATCAGGCAGCCAGTTCCTTTAGTCTTCTTCATTATCCTCATTCGCCTTCAGAAAAAGCACAGAGTCGCAATATTCAGTCACCAAGGCAAAGCAGAAAACAACATTAAAATTTAGTGAACGTCAGTCTGAGGATTAGTGGAATGCGTGATAGATTGACAATATTGTAGTAATATTAAGGAAGAGTCGATAATATGAAGTAGCAGGAAGTCAGCAACAGACCTGTTTAATTAACAGTCATATTTCTATCCTGAGGTATGACACAGAAAGCCCTCCGTGGAGCTCCTTGGTGAAAGAAAAAAAAGGTAGTTCTCTTTCATGGGACTTAAATGATTGCTCAGGTAGTGTCAGTTTTCTGTGGAATTTGTGCTGCGTACCCTATAAAGGCTTTACATCCTGTGTATACTGTATGGGGGGAGTCATCATTCACCTCGGGCGGGTGAGTGAGGTGATCTCTCCTGCTTGTGGTCATTTGCCTAACTGGTTCCCTGTTTCCACTGTTCATTGAAAATGTTATAAATCTATGGAAGAACTGCAGCTGTTCTGTGTTCGGCTTTTCAGAACAGGAGTCGAATTATGTTTACAATTTTTAGAAATTTTCCCCCGCAGAAACACTCAACCGTTATTGAGCCAAGATGTACTTGAGCGTCTCCTGTGAGTGCCCAGGCACGCCCACACATGTTAAAGTGTGTGTTGTATATGTTGACTTCCTCAGCTTTCTTTATGAATACAACGTCAGTCTAATTGTAGATGATTTCAAATGCATTGACTCACAGCAAAAGTCTTTCAAAAGAGAAGCCGCATTTCTCTCAGCTAGCATCTTAGCAGGCTAGCCGTCTGACTGGATGCAGATACACCGAGCCGGCACTGGAGACAGACGGAGAATTCAGTTGTCAAGTGTGAGGTCGCTGCAGGGATCTGCCCTGAGATGTCGGCTGTAGCTCTCTGATGAGATTCTGTGCCGTCGGATGCTTTGAAGCACATTACAGTGGGACAGTGGCAGGCTGGACATCAAAGGCAGGCATAGAGAGAGCCTCTACGAGAAAATGGCAGCGTCTGTCCAGCCGGTCCATCCTCGAGAATGACTTATCTTGAAGTCGGGGGAGGGGGAAATCTGTATAAACTCCACACAAACATGGATACATGGTGGATGCCGGAGTCCACAAAGCTTTAGGTTCTACATAGTGATTTTCTGATTTTTTGAGAGACGTGACTCACTTTTAGAGGTGAAGTCCGTTTAGAGTGGAGGTGAACAGGGAAGCTGCTGGGGCTGTTGTGGTTTGTTATAAAATCATCAATACTAGCCATCAGACTGTGGCCTAATGTCATTGTAAGGACTGGATGTTTAGAGGAACTGCAAACCATTTATGGAAGAGCTACACCTTAGAGCTGCATTTGGGAATTGCTGGTGGTAGTTTATATTGTAGAATGATTCTGTGTGTATCTGAGCAATGATAAAGTCAGTTGCAATTTTTCCTGTGGAAATTCTTTTGGCTTTTCTGTGTTTTTTTATTTTTTTGCCAGTTATGCATTGAAATAAAACAAAAATGGCATTCTTCATCCATTTTAAAAGCTGCTCCATATTCAATTGCTCACGGATTTGGGCTGGTAGCCGTTTCGTTTCCAGTCGGTTTCCTTAAACACTGCTACACGTGTTCCTATTGCAAGTAGGATTAAGTGAATTTGGGCCAGACAGAGTCAAGATCGGACAAAATGAGATGGTTGGGAGTTGAGGGTGCACTGGAGCACTGGGCTGCAATCGAGTCTCAAAGGGTAAGAGAGCCACCAAGATGAATGCGGTGATACTGAGTGCCCTGGGGTGGAAGGTGTGCCGGTTCGCGAGTTCCCTGGTTAGCTGACCTGTCTGCAGTGATTTCAGGCCGCTCCGGCTACCTTCACTGACTCCAAACATTACTCTAATAGAACAGAGGTCATCCTTCCCCTCAAGAACATTAGTTTTCTCCTAGAACATCATTTGGCAATGGCTGCAGACTTCTAACAGAATCTCCAATGGACTTCTTATCACTTATTCTGCTCAGTCGCTCCATGTGGTGCATTGGGGCTGTCTTTGGGAAGCAACCTGTGAAATGACCCCAGTCAGCACTGATAAGGTCATTAGAACAATCAGACAATGGAGAGCCACTCACTCATTCATCATTCATCAGTAATCCAGCTCCTCCGGAATGCCGATGCCTTCATTTGACGGGGACAGTGGGAGCTTCAGGCCTGTGCTTTCTGAGAAACTGTACTGTCATGGCAAAGCTGAAGCTTGTGAGCAATGGATAAAATGCATCATAACTGCCTGTTTGGCATCTCCTTCAAAGGTATCGTGTTGCCACGCTGTTTCCAAGCGGTCTCGACTCATAGGTAAACGGGACATAAATGCAAGACGTACACCCGTCATGAGCCAGAATGCGGTTAATGAGGGCTGCCACACTGCTCTGTGTGGGATGGCGCATGTTCATTTATTAATATTTTGAAGTGAGAATGTGTTTCCTGCGTTCTTTGCACACAAACGGCAGCTCCGAAGAGGTAGAGGTGCAAACGGATGAGTAATTATGGCTGTACCGAAAAGCATAGACGCTCAGTTCACACACAGTCCTGCGTGACCACACAGACGGCACCCAGTGCCACGTGCTCCTCTCACATATGGATAAAATTAAAATTCTGAAGACGCACACACAGCCGTGGCCGTGCCAGTGGGATCCAGGCAGACAGGCGAGGCAGATCATTATTATGTTGCTACAAGGATGCGCCGTGGTTGTAGATGAGATGCAAGGGATTAAGCTCTACTCCACCCCTAAGCCATTTATTAATTTCACGGTTTGAAATTCCTCAGATGCATCGCAGCCAAATAAACATCATGTGCCATTTTCATTATTCATCACATGACGAGTTAATCAAAGGGCTGTGTGAATTAAATTTACCTTATTTGATAGGCTTGTTAAGATCATGTTATTTGCCGAACTTCTTTAAATAAGCCCCTCGTTGTGTTGCTGCTTCATCCCTGCGTTGTAATTGATTGCTGATTGATCTTTTGTAAATAATTGGACATTACCGTTGGCGTTTCTCAGTGTTGAAATCAAAACACTCGCACGTTTACTGTTGTGTAATGCTGTATAGCTCATTTTTACGCATTCCGTGATGACACACTGGATGAAACTTACTTAAACTGATGCTTAAAGTCCAACATCTTATATCAAATACATATTATTGGTATACAGCTTCTCCTTCAAAAACACAGAAACAAATGTATGCAAATGCATCATATTCTGAAAAAGTTCCATCTATGTTGTATTCACCTTAACCAAAGCTGCATATGGGCCCCCACATCCCTGTCTGGGTTTAGAGACTCTAAATCATATCATAAAATCAGGTGGTGAGATATCCTCACCAAGTCTATTGTGAAGTAGATTAAGCCGTCCGTTCGATTGGTCTGTATTGTTGTGGTGTAAAGAATGAAAATATGTAGGCTCATTTCTAGAATATTCCGCCCTATAATCTATCCTTGGTCAGGCAGCTGTACTCAGCAAAAGGGGTTCGAAGCTTTATTACTGCCACATGTGGAACGACAAGAGAAACCTGAGTGATGTGATACCTCTTTAATATCCTGGACAGCTGCCACAGAACCTTGCCAATGACATACTGGAATATTGTGTGCCACGGCCATATTGAGAACACCGTGCGTAATTAGTGCACCTTTCATTGGACAGGCGTCCAGCGGGAATGCCATCATTCTGGTGCGACTTGTGCCACCATCTGACCAGCTGCTCGGCAGGACGGGAAAGCAGCTGCTTATCAAGCCAGACAATGGGCCTGCTTGACCGGACACACCAGTGTCATTATGAAGCGCCGCCGAGTGAATCCCTAGAACAGAAAGACAGCTCGTCCACCTCAAACACGGGATTTATTTATTGGCTTTAGAGTCAGACGGACACTTATCTAAAGCTCGTGATGCCAATTATCTTTTTTTATTCCGCTATGAACACTCAGATTCACTTTTACCTTTTGATAATGAGTCCGCTAAATCAAATACTGTTGTTCGTCACTTTTAATTGTGACTGAATTAAAACGGCATTCTTTTGGCCTGATTGTTTGCCTTAGATTAAATCTTCTTTTGCTGAGAATTTAACGCAGCGGCTGCAGGCAGATTTTAAATGCTTCTGAAGATTTTTCATTGCCATTTAACTCCTTTTGCCTGCCTATCTGCTCCGGGCAGAGATAAAGTCATTACGATCTTCGATGCAATGAAATCGTGAACCCTCTGTTCCTGTAGGGGTCTTACGGGTCTGTCTTTTGGCTCTGGAGAACCTGAAGAACGCGTGCGTTCTACAAAGCTAATTGCAACCTTGTACCATTGTCACCCTCCAGTTATACAGGATGACACAGTGACTCAACTCCTCGGCTATTAAGCTGATACATAAACACACTGGGTGCCAGGCGGTACGGGGAATATTCTTCTGCACATTCAATGATACTTTGTGGATGACAGCAGGCATGCATAACTAATGAACAGATGCAAAATGAATATCTGATCGCCTCTCTCACGCTCATGCCCAGACCATGGTTTGACCAGCCATGCCAAACCTACCTTCATTCCTCATCCCCAGAGTACTAAGAGCTCTATTCAATTATTCAATGATCTGATTTCCTTTACGTTGCCCTCAGCTCCAACACCTCTGTGTGAGGTATTGAGTTTCCACACCACTACAGAGGGTTTTATGATTGGTGTACGTGAACCATCCCTCCCTTCTTACCTTTTGGACTTCGAGTTGTCTGCTGTGCTGACTGACCTGCTTTGGATTTTGACCATATTTGCCTGCGACCCCAATCACGTTTTTGGACACACTTTTGGCTTAGGAAATCCCGTCTGTTGTGGATTTGACCCTGCCTGTTTTTACGATTTAAAGCCATACTCTGCACTTGGACCTGTCTGCATATTTAGTACAGTCTTCCAACCTACGCTGCCCTCAGACAAGGAAATTATCTTTTGCTTTGTTAAGTAAATTGGCATTGGGGCAGATATTATTCAATTGCTGTCCGTGGTTATTTAGGGTAAAAAATATTTATTTGGCATCAGAGGACACAGTCTCAAAGAAATTGACATATTAATAATAATGAGGATTTCTTGGAGTTGTCTCGGTCTCGGGTCTGATCGGCAAGAAATAAAACGGCCGTTGTGTTGTGTCATTTAAAAATGCAACGTGTTGAGAAAGAAATGTTTTTAAAAACACATCAAGCTACGGTCTGTGATTTCACCAGGGAGACACACATGACATGGACCATCAGACGGCTGGGCGATAGATTTGGTCTCTAAACACCAAGCACCCTGAACAAACAACCACTCGGTGTCAACCAAAAAAAAAAAAAAAAAAAGAAATCAGCCATGCTTGAAAATTCAAAAACGTGCACGTCTTCAGCACTAATGGACTCCATGATCATAGGGTAATATTCTCACAGCCAGCGATACAGGTAGGAACATTATTTTGCATTTGCCCATTGACCTGCAAGCTATCTAATTTACATGAAACATCTTTCATACTTCGCCGGATTCCTCCATATAACGGCACACTTCGAAAATATGGTCTGGCCCTTTTATTCCCTGTATCTTTATACTGTCGTTCTTAGCAAAATTATTCACTCAATATTGCTGTTTGGTTACTCAGTCATACTGAGTATTATATTTAATGGTTACTGCATTTATTACTGTTTGTAAAGAGCCGTTACAGTCATTTTAATGACTTAATTACCTGACTTTCAGTATATTTTCTTATACTAGTTTCTAGACTACCTTTAATAACTAATGTAAGCACAAACCAGGCTTATAACATAGCCGATGACATAACCCATAGTTATGCGGTATTGAGCGTAAGGCTGTTAGTTGGATGTGTTCAAATGAACCAGCTGAATGAACCCCATTAGAAGCTGAGGCAGGGCCGTCCGCAGAGGTGCTGCATGAGGATCAGCGAGAGCGAAGGAAAAAATGTTTAATAAAGGCCACTTCCTGTGGTAAGAAGACCAGCTAGACAATAAACGATCGCTACCTCATTTTGGGCACTGTGCAATTGGCACCAAAGAGTCATAAAACTATCCCCTTGAAGGAGTTCTCTTTATGGCAGTCTGGTGAGGAGATATCAGCAGGGAGATATCAGCAGGGATACCCTCAGTACCCATCCTTGCAATGGCCCTCCTAGTCAAGCTAAGAATTGCTTACATCCCGACAGGGAGAGTGAGTCAAATCAGAAGTCACATGATGTGCTGTTATAAGAGGAAGCATGCTGGCCCACATTTAATGACTGTTCAATACTTTGTAGTCGGCCATCTCGGGCTTTTCCTTTTCACTCTGAAGATGATGGCAAGCTTCTAAATTCGCTATTCTGATGTCTTAATTTTCTTCTTTGCAAGTTGACGTTTGTAAATTTTTTTACACACTTTTCCGGGAACCATGGACGTATGCCATCGTTTTAGGCTGAGCAATGTCAAATTTTACTATTTTTGTACAAAATTTACTGAGTTCTGACTTAGTTTGAAGTCATGCTTTTCCATATTTTGGATATTATTCAGATACTCTGATTTTGGAGTTCATAATTCTTTAAGCTGAATCTATTTGTAGAAGAACATGAGTGCCCCAAGAGTCGGTATGCTCATTACTGTACCTGTTCCTCATTCCCTACAAAGCCTGTAAAGGTGGGCCTCGTTTTTTAAGTCCCTGATGGCCGCCACAGCCCTCTCAATCCTACAAGCCTGTCCCACACATGCCAGCAAGAAAATCCTTTATGCTCCTCAAATTATCCACTTGCTATTCTTCTCAGCCATTTGCTGAAAGGGCAGCTTCGCCATACATTGTCCTCCTTATTCATACCCAGCCTCGTTCCCTTGAAAAGGACACAATTTCTCCAAGGAAAGATCCGGGCCCATGGCCAAGCCGGTGTCATATGCCTCTGTCCACCATCCAAACCAGAGACCATCGTAACTGTGGCTCACCAAGTCCCAGCTTTTAAGTCACAATGGCCCAAGCAGATAAGCAACTACTGCTCATCTGTTTGTTTCCACAGTATTGAAAAATACTTCTTGTTTTTTTTTTTTATGTCTTCTGTTTCCTTGAAAATCTGCAGCCATTTTACTCTCCAGCTACATTTATAAACCACACTGAAATTTATGTTAACTTTAACCCAGCCACGGGGAATGCACGAGACAGCGTATTCTTTTGTGCCGGTCCCAAGCCCGGATAAATGGGGGATGGTTACATCAGGAAGGTCATCCAGTATTAAATTTTTTGCCAAATCTAATATGTGGACAACACAGATTTCCATACCGGATTGGTCGAGGCCAAAGTTAACAACCACCGGCAACAGGGTGCTAGTGGAAATTGGGCTACGGTTGGCTGAAGGAGAAGAAGAGGGGGAAGGTGTGTCCGGAGGCAGGAGGAAGGTTAGGAGAGTGGAAGTGAGGGTAGGAAATTTGAATGTTGGTAGCATGAGCGGTAAAGGGAGAGAGCTAGCTGATATGATGGCGAGAAGGAAGGATGATATATTGTGCATGCAAGAAACCAGAGGGAAGGGGAGTAAAGCCAGGTGTATCGGAGGCGAGTTTAAATTGTTCTACCATGGTGTGGATGGGAGGAGAAATGGGGTAAGGGTCATTCTGATGGAACAGTATGTTTTGGAGGTGAAAAGAGTGTCAGACAGAGTGATGAGTATGAAGCTGGAAATTGAAGGTGTGATGGTGAATGTTG
>JAACJT020003211.1:0-10325 GCA_009936485.2 Gymnarchus niloticus | reverse complement strand
AAAGTGAACTATTGACGAGTCGATGGTGGATGGGTGCCTGGTCTCTGCATGTCTCTGCATGTCTCTGCATGTCTCTGAATTCAGAGAAGTCGGGTGCGCCTGTGTTCGGGGGATTACGGTAAATGTGCTTCCTCCTTCGCACCGGAATTATTATTATTGTTCATAACGTGTCTCTGTTCATCTCCCCGGCATGTCTGAGAGGCGCACTCACGCCTGAAGCACAGATAAAGCCAGTCGGTGCCGCCAGTAGCTGAAATCTGCCATCATGCTGAGTTCTGCTGCCCTGCATTCGCAGCTCACTGCCATCATGGAGGTTTTAACCAAGGCTGCGGTGGCCGAGATCTGCAGGCTTGTAGACGACGGCTATGCCGTGCTGAGGCTGGAAGTGTCTCGAAGTCAGAAGGAGAACGAAGCTCTGAAGCGAAAGCTCTCGACAGGGATGATGGAGGCGAGCCCAGCTGGACCTGATCGTCCTTCTGGGGAAGGTCAGCCGTGGACCGCCATGCATGGTGTGTGTGTGTGTGTGTGTGTCTCACAGATCACTAACGTGGCATTGTCACCCTTAAAGGACTCTTAAATACGCCGTCCGACCTCCATCGGGAAGGTGCACCTACAGCCTTGGGTAAGAGAGACGTCCGAGGGCAGTCTGATCTTGATGTGAGGATGAGGAAGGTAGGTTCACGTCACTGAGAGACTGAAGCCTGCCAAATGCTCTGTTGATGACGTCCTTCATTTTGCACAGGTTCTCTGGATGGCCTTGGGCTCGCCTGCGGTGCACAGGGCTGAACTGTGATTAATGGATTCTTTGTAGCGCTTCGAGATTACAGTGTGTATTGGGTGTACCACTGGTGTAAGGCAGTGTGTGTTTATCATGGATTCATTCATCCATTATGAACTGCATTAATGGATTTATATCGTGATTTAAAAAGACTGATCAACAAATCTGAGAGCTCAGACGACATACTACAAACCAATGGTCAACGTTCAAAGAAGGTTCTTAAACCAAAGCAGTGTAATTAATACCCAAACAGTTAGTTACATAAATGTATTATATAATTTTATGCGTTGCATGCTACAAAGGTCAGCTTGACAGTTGCACTAACTGTTTTACTCGAATGTTTTAGTGCACAGAGGTGAAGAGAACTGAGTCTCAGAATATTAAAGAAGAGGGATTTGAAGAGGACCTGAAGCACTGTGAACTGCAGGATAACCTGGCAATTAGAGTGGGGAGTAAGTGTCCTTAGGAGCAGCCGATTGGCCCACTAAGTGTCCTTAGGAGCAGCCGATTGGTCCAGGGGAAACTATTGAGCTTCCCTGTGGCCCAGTCCTGATGTTTGTATCAACTGTATCTCTTCAGAAATTGCAGTTGCTGCAAAAGCTAGCAGTGACTGCATACAAAGCATGATTCTTCCAAGTGCTCTTTGACATTATAATGAATTCTCTAAAGGTTTAAACGGTGAGCGATGCCCTGAGTAGTACACTCATTTTCCACAGAATATTACATTTCTTCACAATTGACCACATGACCTATAGGCTAAAGTGTTTTAGTCCTTATTTTCCATTTAATCTTGTAAAACAATAAGCTGGAAGTGGAAAAACACTGTAATGTAGACGATCGACGTCATTTGTGTGAAGGCTTTGACTCTGCATAGATTAATCAGAGGATGTTTTGTCCTCCACAGTGCTGTGGTTTATACTCTAACAAAGTCATTACAGCACTAATTCTAATGCTGTAACTGCTCTCCTAGGAGCTGTGGAATCTGACCTACAGGCTCCCGATGAAGAGTTTCCTGTAGACCACACAGAAGCCCTCTCTGAAGAGCACAGGATGAGGGACGGAGCGTGGAGCATTGGTGGACTCGGTGCCATCCTCAAGGTGGATCCGGAGGATGAGACAGATGTGAGGACAGCCCAGCTTGCGGGACACCAAGGGGGCGTTGGGAAAGTGAGAGGACGTGTTGTGTGTGAGAGACCCGGTCCAGTGGAAAGAGAGACTGAGGATGCACCTCACCATCATGCCCATTCAGAAAGCCGTGTGCCTATGCTCGGGCCCTTCCCAGAATGCACTGGGAACACTTTGCCCACCCCAGGGTCACATGACGAAAAACCAGATGTACAGCAGTCTTCTGCATGGGCCAAAGACGTTGTGCTGGGAGCAGTTCACATATCCCACAGACACCAGAGGGAAGACAGACCGACAGAAAAATCGCAGGAAGGGAGTTTCAGTAAAATAGGTCCACTGCAGACCAAAGTGTCCGAAAGAGAGACCCTGTCAAAGTCATTCGATGGCCCGGGAATGAGTGGATATCCACTCTGTGAGGAAAACCCCAGCACAGCAAAAAGCTTTCACCAAAAAACCGACTGCAGGGAGAAGCGATTCGTGTGCACGTATTGTGGAAAAAGCTTCACCTGCCTGAAGAACCTTGAGACACATCAGCGGGTTCATACAGGAGAGAGACCCTTCAGCTGCTCACAGTGTGGAAAGCGCTTCTCTCAGTCTGCCCATCTTAAGAAGCATCAAAGCGTCCACACGGGGGAGAAACCTTTCAGCTGTGCAAAGTGTGGCAAGTGCTTTGCAGATTCAAGTAATCTGAAACGTCACCAGAACGTTCATACAGGGGAGAGACCATTCCGCTGTGTGCAGTGTGGAAAGAGGTTTTCCTTAATCGGTAATTTAAAGAGACACCAAGGAATTCACATTGGAAAGAAACCCTATGGTAATGTAATGTGGGAAGGGTTTGTTTTTTAAAGGTGACTTAAAATTTTTCTCCCACCTAATTTTACATTCACATTTGCAAGAAATTTCGCAACTTAAGATATTTCTAGGATCTCAGTTTTTTCACGACTAGAAGAGGTACTACTTTGTACAGCTGGAACGAGATAACAATCCATGTGTCCTGTCGATAAGAAAATGAGTGTTTGTTTAGGGGCAAAATCTGCAATATCCTTCATTCACCTGGTAACTGGCCTGTCGGTCTTCAGTTAATTTGGTCTTCGGTCAACCAAGAGATTCATCCACCAGCCCTAACCCTCAAGTACCGAACTTCAATACATTCCACCAGCAAGTGTGGATACGTTTCAAAAAATAAACAAATATGCTAAGTAAAGGTTGATGGAAAAGAGTTTAATAAATGAAATAATGTGGCTTACTAGAATGTACTCCTGTATGATATCATATCCACGATGGATGCTGGAGGGCACATGATGTGGTGTTTGAAATCACATTTTGAATTAGTGTATTTATTTAATATGTGAAGGTGATTCCTCCCATAATGTCGTGGTTTTCACTGTTGCCTTGGAGTTTGTCTGTATTTCTTATAATTACTCCTGCTTGGTAAAGGTAGGACAAGGAATTGGTGTACATTTATGGTGATTAGTGAGGGTCTCCCTGAATGTTCTCTTCCAGTGTCTTTCAACCTGCTGCACCGACATTTCTGAAATGCATTGTTCTCTTTAAGGTCAGCAGTCATAACCCTACCGTGTCAGGACCTGTAAAGTTGTCATCTGTCCTGCACACATAAGCAGTCAGAACGACTCCTCGGGGAACCCCATCACGGTGATCTTCCACTTTTCCTCAGCATGTCTTCTCCCTGAATCCCATTTTAGGTCTGTATATAGTGTATGTCCTCCACAGTTTACATGATTTGCAGTAACTCCTGTAAAGGCTCGGCTTTATTGACAGGGTCAACATGTCTGTCACTGGTTATTTGGGGATGTTGCTATAATTATGGAAATTCCTGTATTCTTTTGATATAACAGATTGCCAGGTAACGAGCCGGTTCGATGGTTTGTTTGAACAAATTCGATCCCTTTGGAGCTTCCTCACGTGTACATATCTTGTGTTAAAATAAACAATGCAGCAGAAGATGAGTTGTCCTGAGCATCGGTCTGTAAAATCTTTTGGTGTCTATTTGCATTTGCTGGGGCCCTGACTGAACATTTCCGGTGCTCAAACAGGACTTCAGCATGAGGCAAGGCTGAAAGCAATAACATTTCATACAAATTTAATAAAAAGCTTCTCAGAATCATAAATCATACAAAACATACTTCTGCTTAAAAAAAAAAAAAAAAGCGTTTTTTTGTTTCCTGGCTTCTACCTCAGACAACACACACTCAGTGTCCGATATTTTTAAATAGCATACAGTGAAAATCAACAGTTCAACTGGTATTGCCTTAGTAAGGGAGAATAAAATTCCATAGTTATCGTCATTCTGAAAACACTGCAGGACGTTAATTCTGCTGCACGCCATATAGAACAGTTTATGTTTAAACCAAGAACACGACTGATTTCATGTTTATGTTTACATAAATGTGTATATGCTTTCTCCAAACAAAGATTAATTAAGCTAATTAATAAATGAACCTGTACCAGCTGTACATTAAAAATGACAAACCAGTTCACCAAATCAAAGCCATTCCTCAAAACCACCACCTTCAAACATCACTAAGCATTGGTTTTTAAATGTTATTTTCAGTTCCATGCCATATTTAACGGTCGGTGCCACCAGGAACCAGCTCTCCTACAGCTCTGACCTGGTCTGTGATCAAGCAGTGCTGCCCTCTCACAGGGTAACGAGTACAAAGGCAATCTTACCGCAGGAAGAAGAGAGAACTGCAGAAACATAAAATCAATTTAAAAATGTTAAAACTACATGAGTTGTGGCATCTCAGAAACAGACAAACACCCCAAAATGGTAGCTAGACAAAACATCCACTGAGATAACAGACCCACAGAATCGGTAGGGTCAGTCCAGAGAGTGAATGCGCCATGGGTAAAGGGACCAGGAGGACATGGAAGACGTCCGTTTGAGATCGTTTCAGGTCAAAGAGATCTAATTTTGATTTAAATTTGAAAATGTGACTTTGGACAGGTGACGCAAACAAAAAGGTACATTAAGCGACAATCATACTCGCTCCCCGGAAACAGCAGCTTTCTTAAACTATTTATCATTTCAAGTTAGTGATTGGATGGAGAAAGACAAAGACCAGCGTGCCATTCACATCCATTCAATCGTCACACTGCAGGCAAATTTAGACGGTATTCAGAATGGCTCCCTACTATCTAATTAGTGTGATGGAGTTTTAGGGCCACTATTAATAAAAGTAAAAATATAAAACCAAGAATTAAGTGCTTATTTACGGGAATAAAGTCCTTCCAAACTGAAAAGCTTCAGAATCGCGTGAAGACTTCACATGGCAAAATGAGGGAGGTTGAGGATGCAGTAAAACTTTACTTTAGAACAGGGTTCACAAACAGAGATCCGTACTCCTCTGGCACATCAGCGCCAAATCATGTTGAGTCTCTGGACATTGAAACGACTTTGTCACAAATTGCGTCTGTTCAGAAGAAAGAACAACACGGATGTGAATGAAGTTGCCACGTTTGCTGAACGTGAAATCACAAGCAGCGGGAGTCTACGAGGCCTAAGGATCCTGAACCTTTTCACAGCTGTGAATGACTTCATTCTCATAAATAATGACTTTATTCTCGAAAGTTACGACTTTATATTTTTATTTTATTAATAGTGGCCCTAAAACTCCCTCGTGAATCAGTGCACTACTTAGCATACCTGCCATTTTTTCATGCCTTCCCAACAGCAAATCCAGTTCGGAGTAGCGCACTAAAACTTACACGCTACACACTGTAAATTGTACCACACGAAAGGAGTACCTTAGGATGCTCCCTACACACTGTAATGAAATTTGAATGTGACGTTTGTTGTCAGGTGATTACTTGTAATACAGACGTAATCGTACTGGGAAGACTGCTATTTAGCCAAACCTAAGCATTTTCGTAATCTTTAAAGTATAAATGATATTAAGGTCTCTGTGAAGACTGATGTTGACATTTAGCTGTTACATAATAATGCCAAATAATTTTAAAGTTTAAATAAATTGCAGGTTCAGGTATATATACTCCTTTATTCCCCTGTATTTTCCTATTTGCAAATGTCATTTTGCTAGGATAGCAACAGGCTGTCAGGGAATGTGCTGTTTTATTCCACTCATTCCCTAAATAGTGAACTACATAGGCGACAGAGAGAGTGAACGAGTGGCCGCTTCCAAACACAACCTTAGTCTCACAAATTCATAGGAACAAGTATTTGGTGGAAATCAGAGCGCCACCCAGTGGAAACCAAGGAGAACAAGAGAAAAGAGAGTGTTTAAGCCGAAAGTCTGCAGGTGTGAGTGGACGAGCATTCTGGCAGGGACACCGAGCCACCATCTAAGGACAATAACACCTATGACGACTTCTGCAGGTCACTATTACTGGCACTCTAAAGACAAAATTCAAATAGATGCACGTCCACCGTGGACGTCTCTACACAGCGTGGAGTCATGCACGTCCACCGGTCTCTTGCTCATCTCCTAATGCAGACAGCTGCACCCTTTCTTTCCAACGTGCGTATTCTGATGTCGTTTAAGGTTGCTTGAATCAGAAAACCGTTTCCCGCACTGTGCACAGCTGAACGGTTTCTCACCTGTGTGAACTCTCTGATGTGTGATAAGACAACCCGACTGGCTGAAGCCCCGCCCACAGAGAGTGCAGATGAAAGGCTTATTGCCCGTGTGAGTGTTTTGATGCCTCTTAACGTTGCTTGAGTCCGAAAAGCGCTTCCCACACTGGTTACAGCTGAACGGTTTCTCTCCTGTGTGAATTCTCCGATGCGTTTTCAGGTGGTTGGGGCAACTGAAACTTTTCCCACAATACGTACAGGTGAAGCGTTTTTCTTTGGTGCCAAGCTTATGGCTGGCTTTCGGGATTCTCGGAGGGTTGTCCGCTTCACTGTAAGGGACGTAGTCTACAACATCAAGGACACTAAAGCACTGTGACTCGGCCATAGTATCTCTCTGATTTGCTGGCTCGCCGTTGACATTTTCCTGCTGAAATTGCACCATATTCTTCTGTACTTGGTAACGCCTGTGTTGCGTGTATACGGTCTCTGACACGGTCTCTTTCTCCCACGTTGAACGCACCTCAGACTCCGCTTCACGTGGCACAGAACTCAGCCCTGCACTCAAAGCTTTCATGTTACCCGACTCTAATGGTGGAAAACTGCTCCCAGAAACCCCAGTAACAGGAAAAGGCCGTTGGTGCAAACAATCCAGGTCAGGAGCCTCCTGGCCGTCTGCTTCAACACTCAGCCGATCACCAAATGTCTCAGCCTGACTAGCCCCCCCGTACGTAACATACTCAAAGGGGAGGCTATTCATTTGTCCCGCACTGCAATCCGACGTGGAGAGCTGGGGTCTCTGCTTAACAGCCTCACTCGCTGATTCGGCCTTGACCATGGTGTCCATTCCATTGTTGTCCCAAACACTGTGTTGTTTTTCTCTGTCTTCCGAAGCACTGGGCGCCTGTCCATCGTCAACAGTAACGAACTTCACGACTCCTTTAGAAAAGGTTTGGATTAGCATCACACTTCATATAATACACACAGGCCTTATTCATGACAAAAATGGACATACCCGAATAGCTAATTCCAGCTTTACATAGTAATCATAACTACTAAACCAATTTAATCAACATTTGAAAAGCTCTACTTACAAAAACAAGGAACTTATCACCTAATCCCCCCCCATTGCGGACACAGCAAACAAGACCAATCGTTGAAACCCGTTGGCTTGCTATTACCAGATCTTCCAGGTGCTTCCTGAAGGTCTCCCTGCTGGAGGTCATCTTCGAGTCTCTCCTCTTTTATGAGGTGTAGTTCAAACTGTTTCGTCTCCTCGGCAAACTGGTACAGAAGAATGAAAGGATGAAAGGGATCACTGAGACCGGAAATGGAGCCAACTGGGGTCAGCGCACCGTGACAGCAATAATGCAGGGTTTCCTAAGCTGATAGACTTCACCTTATCCTGAGGAGCTAGGTCTTTCTCTCTCCAGAAATTGGGTCCAGGCTGACAGCCAGTGGGTCTTGCAGTGGCCAGAAACTGGTCATGGTCTGTCAAAAGAAAGAAAAAAAATATAATAGATGTTAACTAGCCATTACTTATCAATCCATAGTGCACTTCACAGCTAAACATAGTGCACTTCACAGCTAAACATAGTGCACTTCACAGCGAACCATAGTGCACTTCACAGCCAACCATAGTGCACTTCACAGCCAACCATAGTGCACTTCACAGCCAACCATAGTGCACTGCTGATGTCTGTTTTTGCTGTTAGGCAGCAAAATGGAAAGTGGAGACATGGAGAGTGCCACAGAACTAGTGTCTATGCTTGATGAATGACATTTTTAACAAGTCAATGCTGTAAATACGGTACTTCACACCATTTCAGACCCTTGCTTACCAACAGAAACCTGGCTTAGGCCTATATACGCTATTGCTGTATTATCGAAGACTCTCTTAACGGCTTCAGTTTTAACAGACAGAAGAGATCTTTAACAGAGCTCTAGGAGTTGAACCAAAAACTCTACAGGACCTCAGGACAGGTGGACACAGTGTCTCACACCTCCAGGGTTGGGGGTTCGAGTCCCTCCTCCGCTCCGCGCGCCTGGAGTTTGCATGTTCTCCCTGTGCTTTACAGGCCTCCGCCCGCAGTCCAAAGACACCCGATACAGGCTAACTGGTGTGTCTAAATTCCCTGCAGTATGTGACTGTGCCCTGCAATGGGTTGGCACCCCATCCAGGGTGTCTCCTACACTGTGCCTTGGGAATAGAGGCCCTGTTGTTTGTTCTCTCCATTGACTTAGATGCGAGGCACTTTAAGGTCATGCACCAGCTTACTTAATGTCTACAATCCAAACCGTTCACGTAGATCACAGAAGGCAGATCTCACTGATATGCCACATAGAAATGGCACTGAAGCCTTTAATTACAGGGTGCCTAGATTAGAGAACAATCCTTCCTACGGCATGCGGAGTCGGTCTCCATCTTTAAACCGTGACTGAAGACCTTCTAATTCAGTCTATCCCAGCCGCACCTTGAAACATAACCCATTGTAATTATGACTGCAGGTTCCCCTTTGGGCATCTGTGTTTGCCTGCAAGGCATAAACATCTATTGTGAGCATTCATGCCGCCTTTAAGTGCCCACGCGTCCACATGGTTCCTAGAGTGGGCACCATCTGAGCTGACATGGAGTCAGTGCCATAGATCCAAGTGTGACGTCGAGGATGTGGTCTATAATCAAGACATTATCATGGAGATCATGGACTACAGTTTACCCCTTTCATCTATAATAATGGAATCATTTTCTTAGCTAGCGTCTCCAAGGGGGTCTGGCGTCCAGCTGGTCTCGGAAGCCCTCGCCGGACAGGGCTTGGCCGGTCTCGGCCGTGTCCTTCCTTCTCATGGGTCTGACGGCTCTGTCATCCTACACTCCTGTCAAGTGCCTTAAGTGGAGCGTCCATGCTGTGGAAGGCACCATAGGAGAATAAACTGAACTTAAAGATGCGTATGAGATTGGGCTGTTTACAGATGCCCCCATAGATCTGCTGTCAGTGGTGTTTATTTAAGTGCTTTTCGTTGACATCGAAACTGTGGCTCATTTGGTCGTAATGAAGCCTCGGATTAAAGGGCCTATGGATCCAGACCTGGAGCCGCGCATCCCCGCTGGACCATCAGCTCCAGGACCTGCAGCCTCTTCCTCAGCCTCTGGTTCTCCTTGTGGCGCCGCGACGCCTCCAGGCGTAAAACGGCGTAGCCCTCGTCCACCAGCTTGCAGATGTCGGCCACGGCCGCTTTGGCCAAAGCGTCCATGATGTTCGCCAGCTGAGAGTGAAGGCCGACAGAGCTGTCCATTTTCCCAGCGGGGATGCAGTGCGGCCGCTTCTGGATCCCGAATGGACCCCGAACGGACCCGGTTGGCACACTTCCGGATCACTGTGACGCGGTTACCGTAAATAACCTAAACAACGGCACGTCGAACATCACACGCGGTCACCGGGTAGAAAATTTCGGGTCAGGTTGTTGCAAGAATGTTTTAATGTCATCTTATCCAGGTGGTTCGGTATTGATTAATTAGCCTTGGTTAAGTTATTCATACACCAATAAAATGAAGTTTGCTGTACATTCAAAGTGACTCTTTTCTTGCAAAAAGTGTACAGGATGCAGGCTGCAGAAAATCGACCTGACCTTAAATATGAACAAAATAAACGTATCTAAAAACTGTCAAAACCCTGAGCTTTCTCTCGGCCTCTTCCCGAACACTGATTATCGATGTGCGTTTATTTTTCAATAGTTAAGGTACCTGTATTATTGTTGATTCCTCGTCCTGATTACCTATGTGCGTTTATTTTCGAATAGTTAAGGTACCTGTATCATTGTTGATCGCTCCTCCTGATTATCTCTGTGCGTGTATTTTCTAATAGTTAAGGT
>JAACJT020003210.1:0-10326 GCA_009936485.2 Gymnarchus niloticus | reverse complement strand
GGAGAGGGGAGATTAGGGAGCGAGAGAGTGAATCAAAAGCCTCCCTGGCTTCCTCATGGAAGTTGGGACGGCCGCGGAAAGGGGGGGGGCGGTGGGGGAACATCAGGGAGCCATGGAAGAAACACACAATTCCATGCAGACGAGATCAGGAAGCATCAACCGGCGATTCTCTCAAAGCAAGCTTTAAGTAAAGCGTCACAGTAAAATCCAGGAGCTGCGTTCCAGGATAAAGGCTCGCTCACAAGCAAGCCATGACCAAACAGCAAATTAGCCATCCTGAGCGGTGCTTTTGCATTCCAGAACATTCTGTGGCAGGAAATGAGAGCTCAGTGCTGGTTTATAACGGTCTCGGCAACAGGGGACGGTCTGGAGTCATCGGTTCACATTCACTGCCTTTTCTGTCATCTTCTAAAAGAGTTTATGGTTTACCGCAACAAAGGAGTGTAAATGAAAGCCATATCTCAAACATATGAGAGGTCCAGAAAGCAGGAGAAAAAGACCCCAGTGAAGAAGAGAGAAATGGGAAGGGCAAGGGATTGTAGGCACGCTTTAGTTAGCACGCATACATGAGAGCAGACGGCAGAGAGGACAAGATGACAAATATGCTGAGCAGATGAGGAAAAGCCTTTTACACCTCATAAAATAAGGTTTATACAAATTCCAAAAAAACAGCACGACTTTTCAGTTGTCACATGTCAAGCAGAGGGCTATACAGCAGATGCCCTTGGCCAGAAGGTCAGTTTCTGGGCGTGTCAAAGATTTTCACAATCCCTTGGGAGAAAAATCCAAGATAAGATCTCTTCTGAGTCCGTCGATGTTCTCAATCCTTCTAGAGCGATCCAGAGACAGCATGTCTTCTGAGTGGAAGCTTTGGTCTGCTCATCAGAACAAAAATTCCAGAATCGCGTTCCCAGGCAAAAGGTCAGCTTCTGAGGATTTCACACCACCTCCGAGAATGGGACAGCAAGTCATTCTCAATCTTCCGGCTCCCACTACAGAGTCGGACTCCTGGCCTGTTTATCTTCCTATTGACTCAGGTTGTGGATGTCAAATTCTTGTGTCACTTTCCACGAAGATCTCACTAACGTGTGAGGAGGGGGATAAAATAGCGACAGCCCCTCTGTATTTGCTTACTCCAGGAACAGCAGAACTAAACATCTGGGAAGATCTCTTCAAGCGAAGCACCTCTACAATAAAAAAATTCAAATTTGGTCCAAGAACATAAACTCAAATCAGTAAAATTCATTTCCATAATGTTGTCATGCAACTATGACTACATTTGTTAAAGTTATTTTCTAAGATAAGGCAAAGGGGGTACCTTGTGACCGTATGACATCTCAGCCACAGAGAGCTGTCCCTAACCTCACTCTTCCTTCAGCTTACCCTTTACCACTCCAGCTGTATTCCCAGCCTGCCACTGGCCTCCAAGCTATCAGTCTTCCATAGTCTCTGCCACATGACAGCTTTTATTACGTATTGCTTACATCACTCCATGACGCCACAGGGTGAATCGCACCAATTTGATGCGAATATGGTTCCAGATGCCCTGTGTCCAATAATAAAGATGCTTCAACATTTATTTGCCCTTCTCATCAAAATTGTCTTCCAAAACTTTGGTCTACTGGACTGGGTAAGCTGGGGAGTTGCTGATTTTGAAGTAAAAAGAAAAACATCTCCATGCAATTTCAATGGGCCGAGTTCAGAGGTGGCATCTGGTCTATGAGAACGCTCTCCTCCGGATTCGTACGGCTGACTGGAAGTCCTCAGTGATCATTCAGGGCCTCAGTGAAGAACAGCTGACCCATGATGCAAATCTCTGCATTGTGACTCTTTCACCTCGTCCAAGACTCAGAAGGAGGAAGGGAACAGGCAAGCAGTGTGTTCTGTTTGTCCACGCCATCCCCAGCCCTCATTACAATACTAAGCTGACTTGAGATGGGATTTGAACAGCAAACCCTGGAGGTGAAGCTTTGTGCCATCCAGAAACCCAAAGATACATTCTGGCAAATTGTATCTGAAAATAAGACACTTTAACAACTTTGTAATTTCATCCTATCACCATTTTAATAATAGGCTTTCAATATTGAGAGGTTTACTAAATTACTGTATATGTTTTATCTTTTATTAAGTGAAAGAAAACTTGTCTTTCTCTGTACCACGTTGTAATCCCTGCAAAAAATGTTGGTATGTTGGCTTGCGACCCGAAAACACACAAGGACCACCACACAGAAATACTTCTGGTTTGTTTATGCCTGGAGTGTGTTATCTCGCTGTCCCTGGACGACAGTGTTTAGTGTGACCTTGAAGGTTTCAGTCAACAGAAGATGTGGTTTGAGTGACAAAAGCTGGCATCTAAAATCAGCTTCCCTCTTAAAAAAATGAAATCGAGCAAAAGGATTTTCGTTTGCAATAAAAGGAGAACAGGAAGATGTGGGATCGCTTTGGAACAATGTACAGCATTATTCTACAAGCTCAAGTTCATTAAGCAACTTCCAACTGAATGATCCTTACTTATTACTACAAACATGATAAAAGGAGACACCACTGCAACGGGACTCCGGGTGGTAAGCCTATAGCATCTCATCGGGCCATGTGGATAACGAGAGAGACAATAGACAGACAGAGAGACGTCTCTGAGGCGCATCCAAAGAAAAACAAAAACATAATTATATCCACAAATAGCTGCATGGTTTTCAACCTTGCAAAAGAAAAAACAGATCAGAAAAAACGCCGAGCAGCCAGCTTTCAAACAAAATCAACAGCACTGATAGCATCATCTAAAGTGTTCTTAAAAGGTTTCTTAACACTGAGGACGTCCCCAACCTCGTCTCACGATACCTGTGACAGTTGTGGTCACAACATGAGTAAATTTAAACAGGGCCAGCTTAAAGCGAACAGTCCGCAGCCCCTCATCTCTGCTGCTGAAGGTTCTCAGCCCCAGAACCGCAGTAAATGTCAAGCTTGGGATACCGAAGAGAAAAATAAAACCTCAATGGAAAAACTAAAAAAAAATGGCTTTCCCAGGAAAAGAGCACTCCAGCTTAAATGAAGAAGTAACAGCACCAGAAAATAAACCACACAGCAGAAGCATATTTTGACAAAGCAACATGTGGTCATATCTGCCTTTGCATGTTCAATGTTAATTGCTCTTACCAAGGAACAATAACGTTACCCATTCAGCTGCATAAAAGCTTTACTTTACAATCACGCTGAAAAAAGCATTTAGGTCTGAGCTACTTTTCATTTGCTTGCAAGAAGAAAACAGTTCCTAAACAGAGTTAAGAACTGAAAACCTTCTGGTTCATACTGAGCTACCGGCACGTTACGAGATAAACAGGAAATATTAATTCTGCCATTACGCCGCTCTTGTCTAATTTTAGCTGTGCAGAATGCATCCAATTTGCCCCCACCCAACTGCATCACTTTGGTAGCGATAAACCAACAACAGGTCAGTGTAACAATGAAGGATGGAAGGCATTAAAGGGGGAGAAGAATTTGATCTTTCATAGGTGAAATAATTAGCTCTGTAATGAGCAATTATCCATAGCATTAAACTTCTCATATATTATCTAATCCAAAAAAATGCCAGCAAGTGTACTCAGAAAAAACTGGCTGCACCTCAATTTACATTTTAAGCTGTTTACATGCTCCGCAGAGCAGAACTGTGTATTTACAGTAACAAGGAAAAAAAAAAAAAAGATTCAGCACCTAACTGAAGCATATGGTGAAGAGCCTGTCTGTTACTGTTGATGAGTTCCTGCAGAGCACCACCGCAGAGCACCATCGCAGAGCACCACCGCAGAGCACCACCGCAGTGCACCACCGGAGCACCATTGCAGTGCACCACCGCAGTGCACCACCGCAGAGCACCATTGCAGTGCACCACCGCAGAGCACCATTGCAGTGCACCATTGCAGTGCACCACCGCAGAGCACCACCGCAGAGCACCACCACAGTGCACCACCGCAGTGCACCACCGCAGAGCACCACCGCAGAGCACCACCGCAGTGCACCATCGCAGTGCACCACCGCAGAGCACCATCGCAGAGCACCATCGCAGCCCTGCTTCTGTTATCACAATGCCCATTCACTTCTGATTATTTCATTAAACACTCAGCAAAGATATGGACCGTACTCCAGAATGAAATACCACATAGTCTAAAAACTTTAATGAGCGTGTAAACAATGTGCTCTCATGCATAATAATTTCACGTCCAGATTTCAGTAACGTGAACTCCATATTGAAATGTAATCCCATAAAATGAACAGAAGGCAAACATTTATAATCTCACACGCCATATCACTGAAGGTCATCTATTGACTCTCACTCTAAGGGGACTAGATACCTGCTCCCGCTTTCCCGTCAGGGTTTGATGGGGCTGTCCCAACCTGCATGACAAGGAGGGTTGTCATGTAAACATAAGGAGTGTAATTAAGTGAATGCTGATGAAATGAGTTTTAATGAAAATTAACAAATGAAAGCTACTGAATACGATCTCATGATCGAATATCTGTAAACTGATAAGACACAGTTTCGTCACTCGTGACCCTGCTGGCTCTCTGTTGACCACCTCTGAATATCGATGCCCTCTCTTCCAGGCCTACAGGAGTTAGCCTCCGGAGATGTAAACCAGCTCCAAGTTGGAATCGTTTTAATCCTTAAGCCTCATGCTGCTGGCTACAGATGATCTATTCTGTTCAGGTGCTGCAGTGCTCACTAGGCAGATTGACTTTCCCACCTGTCCATAGGCTGTAGACGTGCTAACTCCTCTCCGATCACAGGCGCTTGGACGGAGACTCCTGAATCAGTGGACCTAGCACAGTACCTTAACTCGACAGACAGTGGGGTTTGTCATCGATACCGGATGTGACACTCACAGAGGCAGGTCTGCCCCCACGTTGTCCCTCATATGTGCAGCGACAAAACACTCTGGTGGCCCACTGTGGCCCATCCTGCTTACAAAAGGCACCCCCCCTACTCGGCATACTGTGTAACAGGACATTAGACAGCAGAGGGGGGACCCCTTTAGAACAGAAGCAACACTGAGTATCAAAGTTTGTCTACATTGATCTTCTTGTGAAATCTGGGTCAATGGCATGCATCTCTCATGTCAATAATACAATGCACACTCTCATAATTACTTCTCCATCACCAGAAAACATTCCCACATATGTGAAAAACACATATTCAAAGACTGTAAATATTGTTTAAATCCATACACATTGTATTAATCATTTTGTTGTGGGAAATGGGGTTTCCTGACTATCAAGTCCTGGTGAACACGGATTCCGTAAGTGAGCCTGGTAAAACTTGTTTTGCTCATGAGATTCCTACTCAAAATCTCAATCATCTCATATCCTCTGGTGTCAGAGCCCCAAACCACAAGTGTTTGGGTTTTCTGCAGCTGTGCCTCGATGTGGAAACAAGCTGTGCTATTTTGGAACTGTCTAGCGTGCCTGTTTCACAGATCACTGGAAATGCACAATGTGGGTTTAATCAGAAACCATGACAGAGAGGCAGAGAGAACATTTCAGAGTCACCATCCTGGGATCAATCAGAGAGAGGCAGAGAGAGCACAGGCTGCATTTCAGAGTCACCATCCTGGGATCAATCAGAGAGAGGCAGAGAGAGCACAGGCTGCATTTCAGAGTCACAGTCCGGGGTTTAATCAGAGAGAGGCAGAGGGAGCACAGGCTCCATTTCAGAGTCACAGTCCAGGGTTTAATCAGAGAGAGGCAGAGAGAGCACAGGCTCCATTTTAGAGTCACATTCCGGGGTTTAATCAGAGAGAGGCAGAGAGAGCACAGGCTCCATTTCAGAATCACAGTCCGGGGTTTAATCAGAGAGAGGCAGAGAGAGCACAGGCTCCATTTCAGTGCCACGATAAGTCCTCTAGCCCACGGAATCCATCTCGAGTTATACATCATCATGAACTTCTTGCATAACTCATCACACATACCCAAAATATTCAGCTGATTTGTACACATCATAAAGACTATTACGTGTTACAAAAAAAATGTTTCATAATATCCGGCAAACAGCAGTCATATTACATATAACTACATATATTTTCCTTCTACTCATTTTACCACTCTATATCTGGTCAGGGTCGTGAGTACAATATTTTCTCTGACTCCCTAAACTGAAAGATTGACCTTAATGTGTGGAGATTTGGATACTGTGCTCCCGAGGTAAAGGAGGCTTCAAGTTTCTCACAGCTTCTGTCTCGAGGTCTACAGACAACTTCACCCCACTATAATTGAACCACTTGCCAAAAATACATCCTCACCAAAAGAACACCATTCATCAAGACGAGTGTTAAAGGAAGCAGTTTCTAGCAAAGGGCTGTTGACCAGAACCTTCGGGGGGGGGGGGGGGGGGGAGGGCTGCTCGATCAATCTGGAGCATTGCACTGTGGAGTTCTGCCACAGTTCAGCTCCTTTATCAGACCATCAGTACTGCTCCAGCTGTATTGGAGAGCTTCCAAGGCCTCTGTTGTTATTTTTGTTTAGCAGGCGAATTAAAGGGGGATCCTCACAAAGAGCTATCTGTGAGCAGCTGAAAAGGATCCTGGGATAGCCGCCAAGCCACAGGCAAAAAAAAAAACAAAACAAAAAAAAAAAAAAAAAGAAAGAACAGCTCACCTTAAACCCCTTATTGCTGGGGCCAACCCTCCAAAGGGGGAGGTAAAACTAGCATTATCAAAGTGCAATGTCGTCCGGACCCCCCCCCCCCACTTCATTATTCCTCTTTTCGTAAAGTCATTGTAAAGAGGCGTGACGTGATGGGACAGTGGTGTGGGTACTAGTAACAGAAATCAGAGAATGCTTCAAAAATTTGGACTCGTCAACAGAGAAAAACCAATTTGTATTTGGCATCCAAACCAGTGATATTTACAACAAATGGTCAGTGTCCTTAGTTTTTTTTAAATACAAAGTACGAAATTTGTTTGACAAGAATTCTGCATGGAATGTGGGATTTTCTGATGATAACCTGATCTTGATGAATGGTGAACCACACTGCTCAGAGCCCTCCAGACCTCCAAGGAAGCCCTTGGACTCTCCAGGAGCAAAAATCCAGACTGGTTTGATGAGACTATAGATGTGATTCTCCCCCTCCTGAAGGGCAAAGACCCAGTATTTCTGGACCAGCTTGCAGATCCATTGTCAGCTTCTCTCCTGCAAAAGTTACAAAAAAACAAGATTGGCTACACAGCACAGGTTCCGTGAGATCCAGAATGGCTGGTGGATCAATACGCCCACTGAGATCTGACACTCCGCCGATGAGAACAAGACCTACCAGTCTACCAATGCTATCAAAGGAATCTGTAGTGCTTCTCGATGCATCATGGCTCCAGTCCAGTATAGCACAACACTTCTGACAGACAAACAGCAGATCTTGGACTGCCGGACAGACCATTTATTGGGAACTCCTGAGCCGAATAAACCAGGCGAATTCCTCAGTCCTTGAGGCAATCCTTACACTCCCCGAGGTCCCTGAACTAGATCCAACTCTCCAGAATGTCCAAGTTGCCGTCCAAGCCCTGAAGAATTAGAAGGCTCACAGTGAAGACACTATACTTGGTGAAATTTACAAATGTGGGGAACTTAATTGTCTCCTCAAGCTGACTGAATTCTTCACTCTGTGTTGCAAGCTTGGCAAGTTTACCGAAATACGGAAACATGCCACCATCATCACTATTTACAAGAAGAAGGTTGGACCACAGCAACAACCGTGGGATCTCACTGCTGGGAAAGTCCTCGCTTGCTTCATAGCTCCTCCGTCATGTTGCAGACAGAGTACTTCCTGAGTCACATTCTGGCTTTCAGCCCAAATGATGCATGTTGGATATGACATTCGTCACACCCTAACTCCCAGAGAAGGCTCAGGAACACCGGCAAAGCATCAACTTCACCTTCATTGACCTGCGAAAAGCATTTGATACCATTAGCTGTGAGATGCTCCAGGAAGTGCTCCGTAAGTTTAGGTGTCCTCCAAGGTTCCTCACCATGGCCCATTTCTTGTGTGATGGAATGACAGGGAAGATCCTTGTTGGTGGTGGGACATCTGCTCCCATTGCAGTCAATGTTGGTGTCAAGCATGGCTGCATCCTGGCTGTGGTGCTCTTTAACATCTGTCTTGTTGTTGTCACTCTCCAGGAATTCGTTGGATACCACCAATGGAGTGCAGATCCGGTACCAAGTGGATGGCAATGTTTTCAATCTCCAAAGGTTATCAGCACACTTGAAGACCTCCTCAACAATCATCTATGAGATCCAGTACGCTGATGATGCTAAGGGTGTAGCTCTTCATCCAGAAGGTCTTCAGAGTACCATTGAGTCCTTACACTTGGCCTATTCCAGGATGGGCCAGGAGATCACCACTAAAGTGCTTGCTCAAGCCCTGTTCCGTTTCACCTGGACAGCTTGTGACATTTGACAGGGACTGAAAATTTTAGGGACAGACCATCACCAGTGGAGTCATCAGTTCCAATGAGAACGGGCGAAACGGGGAAACACAATCATCTCTTAAGTTCAAACCTTTTGCTGAGGTCTCTATAAAAATAATCTGTGTCACTGGGGGCTGTGAAAAAAGGAAGTGCCACTCGGATCCAGGTGTGTGACAGGAAGCGAAAGCAAACCGTGCTGCCTGACTGGGTCTTCGGTGTGGACTAGGTTCAAGTGCCCCCTATTGGTCACCATGAATGCTAAATATGGTTACAACACTTTCTACTTGCTTAAGTCACTAACTAGAATTATTGAGGATACCAGACTGGTTACTGCATGAAACCGTATTGAAGTGTTTATGCAATGATATTACCACCAAACGTATCCAACCCTGTACTTCGTAGGACCTGAATATTCGTAGATTTGCATTTAACTTTGCGGCACTGTATCCATATGACTTGAAAGTCAAATCTCCCACAGGATAAGAAAATGTGAGAAGGAAAATATTTCTGTAAGCAAAACTGACAGGTGGAGTCTCAGAGATTCATGTTTCTACACAGCAATGACGGCCCAAAACAGATCTGCCTGATATCACAGTGAATCCCCTCGACATGGCAACCCAGTCATCTTCTAACCTTAGGGTTATAACAGGAGCAGTTTAGAACTGGGTTCGAGGGGAGGATGCTGAAACTCACGTCAGGCACGGGGGACACCCCGGAGACGCGAGGCAGGGAGATGCCCAGAACGAGGAGCACAATCGTGTTGTTTTTGGGTACAACATAAAGTAGTCACCATAGGCCCACACAACACCATCTATTAATGTAACTCAGAACACCATTTCACTCTCCAGCATAGCTCCTGTGTCTGATGGCGGCGACAGCTTCCCCGATATGAAGCTACACTGTCTGATCCCTGGAGATCGTTCATTAAACGCACGACGGCCAGACTACTTCCTGTCAAATGATAAATGCTATGCCTCATTGAGGGCTCCTTCCTGTAACGCTTGGCATGTCGTCGCCCTGTTTCCACTGAGCGAGGATGTGAGCAGAACGCAAATTACCAGTTGACAGTGGGAGCTCGACGGCATTTGGACTGCGCCCCAAACCCCCACCCCTGACCGCGTGCGGCTGAATAGGCCCCCATTGAGATTCTGGGGACGCGGAGCTTTTCTTGAGAGCTCACTCACCTCAGGGGGCTCCATTCCAATCATTTCATACCACAATCAACAATGGGCCCCCTTTTCGCCAGAGAACTTGAGTTGCACACAGATTAACAGTGCTATCTTAATGGACGTCACCCCGATACTATCGTAATGTCAACACGAAGAAGGGGGGGGGACAGGAAAAACAGAATATGGGTAACATCCTACGCTTGGCCTGCAGATTCTTAACAGGCATTGATTTTTCCCAAACACCACGCTGGACAGGAAGGGTCTAACAAGCTATGGTATGATTCCCATCAGCATGGCAGAATTCCCAGAAACTGGACCGACGATTGGCTCAAGAAAGACAGTGGGCTCTGGGGAAGCATACTTGACAAGTGAAACATTGTAATACGGGTAAATCCCAAAAACAAAAAAAATGAGTGTTCGGGGTGAAAAAAAAAAAATCGATCTGGGAAAGACCCAACTTCCCATAGGACATTATATTGTGGTTGATCATAGAAAAGCACAGACTTAAAGACGCTAAACCCAGCACCCCTGGACAAGGCACTCCGTTTGAAAACCCACAGCTCCTCGGGTCGCTGGCAAACTTCTCAACATGAACATCCCCCACTGAAC
Source organism: Gymnarchus niloticus (assembly GCA_009936485.2). Lineage (NCBI taxonomy): Eukaryota > Metazoa > Chordata > Actinopteri > Osteoglossiformes > Gymnarchidae > Gymnarchus > Gymnarchus niloticus. The sequence goes on along the minus strand of JAACJT020003210.1, from coordinate 98 downwards.
AACGGGAAAACAGCGGGGGGGGGGGGGGGGGAACAAAGAAGGAGTGTTTTACAGGAGGGGGCAGCCGGGGGGGGGCCCCCAACACCCCCCACCCCCCC
>JAACJT020003208.1:0-10327 GCA_009936485.2 Gymnarchus niloticus | reverse complement strand
TTGGTCTGAGTTCTCCGCTACGACCTGTCCGTCTTGGGCGGCCCTACATGGCTTAGCTCATAGTTTCACTGAACTACACAAGCCCCTTCGCCACGACAAGGCAGTGATCCATTGAAGGGGCTCTGCTCATGTACAGTATTTCCAAACCAGAAGCCCAGAGTCAATGGGGGTTTGAGAGCCAAGCTGAGGGTTTGCTCTGCTATCCACAATGCTGGCAACCTGATGAGCTACAGGACGTTTATCTCTGACCTGGATAAAGCCGATGGGTAGGCCAAGAGAAGCTACAGGGACAGAGCTGAATCTCACTACCCAAGTTCAGAGGCTAGACGCGTGTGGCATGGCTTACATACAATCATAGATTACTAAGGTAGTTGGAACAGCTACATGGAAACTAATGTATCATTACCTGATGAACTTAACAAATTCTCATTTTAAGGTGAGCAATACTTCCATGATGGTGAAACTTCCAGTTGATCTGAATACCTCCACACCAACCCTGGCACCATCAACTGTAAACAGAGCCTTCATGAAGGTTAACTCCAGAAACACTCCATGACCTTACTGTATTTATGGCAGTGTCTTAAAAGCATGTGCTGACCAGCTGGCGGAAGTATTCACAGACATTTTCAATCTGTCACTGGATCTCTCTGTGATTTCCACTTACTTTAAGAAGACCATCATTGTCCCAGTCCTGAAATAACCCCCCATCTCCTGCCTGAATGACTATCGCCCAGTAGCACTGACTTCCACAGTCATGAAGTGCTTTGAGCGCATGGTCAGATCCTTATATTTGTTCTGTCCTTTTTTATACCTTGGACCCCCTACAATTTGCATACTGCACCAACTGATCCACTGAGGATGCTATTGTCCTGGCAATACTCACTGTACTGAGCCACCTAGAGGAAGAACACCTTTATGAGAATGTTGTTTGTTAACTATAGTTCTGCATTCAACACCATGATACCTGCTAAGCTCATCATTAGGCTACAGGGCCTGGGCTTGGACAGTTAACTGTGGAACTGGATCCTGGACTTTTTGACAGGCAGACCAAGGCCGGTCAGAGTAGGTAGGCTCACATCCTCCATGCAGGGGTCCCAGGGGATGCATGCTCAGCCCCGTACTATACTCTCTGTTCACTCAAGGCTCACATACTCAACGAGCTCAAGTGGACTGCTCATGCCCACATTGTTGTGAGAACAGCCCCACGGCTAATTTACTTCTTATAAAAGCTGAGGAAGCTTGGCATGGCCTGTGACATTCTAACAAAATATAATCAATGTGCCATCAAAAGCATCCGCACTGTCTCCATTATGACCAGGTATGGCAGATGTTCTGCCTGGGACCTACAGAGAGTAGTGAGGTCAGTTGAACTCATCATCAACCGGAAGCTCCCCTCTCTCCAAGACATCTACATGAAGCAGTTCTGTAAGGAGACCCAAAAAACACCCATTACAGTAACCACCCGGGTCACTCACTGTTCCAGCCACTGCCATCTGGCATGTGCTATTGCAACATCCAGTCATGGACCAGCAGACTCAGAGACAGATACTTACCCAAGACCATCAGGCTGCTGAATGGTCAACAAACAATCGGCATAGTGGTTATTATGCTTTTTGCACGCTATAAACATTCTTGCATTCTTGATATTATGTGTATATGTTATGTGTATATCTGGTATTGTTAGCAAAGTCCTGCCATTGGAATTTTGGTACACATTTAACCGTGTGTCAACTGTGCAACCAACAATAAAGACTTGAAAACTGAACCTTGAACAACAGGAAGCCCAACTAGTTTCACGTCACACAGGCTACTACAGCTCCTTACTATGTCTCAGAATACAGTGTAAAATCACATCTGATGTGATCTTAGGATGTTAGAGTGATTTGTCATGATGTTAGGATGTCAGGGTGATCTTAGGATGCTAGGATGATCTGACATGATCTTAGGATGTTAGTGACCTGTCATAATGTTAGGATGTTAGGGTGAAGTTTGGGTTTTAGGATGATGTGGTATGATGTTAGTATGTTAGGGTGAAGTTGGGATGTTCACAGAGACTGTTAAGGAGATGGCCTTTAATCTGAACTCAGTAAAAGTTTAAATTTTAAATATAAAGAGGCCTTGTATTCCAGAAATATTGCATAAAATTTGAGCGGAGTAGCCCAGTGTAAAACACAGTCTGAAACAACAGGCCATTGTGCAAAGCTCAGCCAGAGGTATTAGATATTCTGTTTTCCTCTCACATCATCACTCAAAGTCAGCTACCTATAACTAAAACTAGAATGTGCTGTCTTAAGTCATATCATGATTCAAGCAGTTACAACCAAATCTTTAAGAGGTAAACACTCTGAGCAAGCCTCAAAAAACACTTTTTCAGAGTGAAATGTCAATAAATTCTCATAATAGTAAAAAACTGCCCCTTAGTGGTCACCAGTGGAAATTACAATTTGGCTACTGTGACATTTTCATAAGGGAGAATGACAACCAGTCATCACACGAAGACGCCTGCAATGTCACATTCAGCCAGTTCCCGTGGGAGAGGAAGGCTGCTTTCTGAAAGTCCCACGTCTTCTGAGAAAATAAGACAAGCTGCCCAGTGCCAGCTGGATAGAAGATCAAGCCACCAATATCTTGCATACAAAATTCTAGTGCTGAAGCAGAACCACAGCTTTAAAACTGAATGTACATGCTATAAGCTGAAAGAATGAATGCATTGTTATTCTTACCATAATTTCTGATATGACATTTTGTGACTACTGGCAAAAAAAAACATTACTCTTTTTTTATTCATTCATCCTTCATCTTTCCAGCCACTTATCCTGGACAGCATGACGCTTTTTCAAACATCAGCATTTTCAAATCCACCCAGGGTGCACAGGTGGAAAAATCAATAAAACTGTTTATAGCAGGAACCATTATTTTACCATAATGGTCACGTTTTAAATCAGTTTTCATGTAGCAAAGGAAGACTAAAGCAAAGCAAAAATGAAATGTCACTCTGAGCACAAGCTGTGATGGCTCATCTCCTGGTTCAGACAGGAAGCCATGCGGACAGTGAGCCACAGCATCCCCCGGCATGCTTGCAATAGACACGTCAGACACATAAACCTAGGCCATCTGGCTGTTCCACCAGCACCTGGGCGTGTACAAAACCAACACGCCAACATGCCACATGTCATTTCCCTGATTTGTTCTCATGGACCGCATCTGAACGATGGCTACTTATCAACAAACTGTCACGACGGACCAGGCCAGTAAAAGTTCATCTCACAGCAGACTAAGGATTCCTCAGTGCCACAGCATGGAGAGTGACACGACTGATCTACCCTGGGATCACAGGACCCAGTGGGTTCCTCTGCTCATATTCACGCTCCTACCATCAAACTTGTGAAGGACTCTCATCCGCTACCCATCCCCCATCACCTCCTGACACATAAGCTCAGTCAGTTACCGACCTCAACTTATCCACTTCTTTGCAGCTACAATATCTGCACTATATGTTTAAACTGGACTCACACTGTGCTTAAGTGTATATTGTCATAACTGTCCCACATTGAATGTTTACTCTGCACCTTATGTTTACCCTACACTGCACTGACATACAGTACTGTGCAAAAGTCTTAGAGGTCTTAGTGGTCACTGGCTGTGTACTGTGCATATGACAAACTTTCTTGAAATCTTGAACCTTCAAAGTGTTTATTGAGCTGCTGAAATCTTTAACACACCCAGAAATGGTTTTGTTCTGAATCCACCTTGAAATGAAATCAAAATAAAGTGGTATTGTAATAATGCTACAGCTAAAACCATAGTACAACACAACCCTGACTGGGATAAGCATTTAGAAGATGGATGGATGGATGGATGGATGGATGGATGGATGGATGGATGGTTAAAAACGTGGCGTGAAGCTGACATGTAAGTTTTTGTTTGTGGGGTGGGGTGGGGAGATAGCAAATGGTTGCTAGGCACCGTCTCGTGTCCCGACAGAGACCAGCAGAGCAGATATATAGTCTTACAGTCAATCAAGGCTCAATTCTGCAGTACTTTTATGTTCTTGAACTTTACCTTCATCTCTCTCCTTAATATTCTTCAAGATGGAGCCTGGAATCTTTTTGGTGAGTGAGAGGAAACCAAGATGACCATATAGACAACATCTAAACTGCAGAGGAATCAAATCCCAAAGCCTGGATATGTGAGGCCATAGTGCTACTCGGTGGCTGGTAAAGTGCTCGTACCACTATCGAACCCTTCAGTAAGGCCCCTAACCCCCCAGAACAATGATCAGTGTGCACTGTAAAGGCCTTCAATTACTGTATGTCGTACTGGACAAAAGCAACCAGGGAATTAATGTCATGTAATGTAATGCTACCCACTGGGCCACTCCACTGTTGTAAACATATGAAATTTAATTTCATTATGCGCAACCAAGGAACAAACAGTTGACCGGGGAATGCTGGGATCAAGCATAACCATGACAGAAGAATTCACATTAGCAGACGACAGAATTATACTGTGAGATGATTTTGTAACATTTTTTATTAAACAAGAGAAATAGCAAGATGAACTGCGGGATCTCTGCTGGTTTTAATCTTAACACTTTAAACAAATTAAATTTATAAAAATAGTGTGCGTGAATGTGTGTCTGTGCCCTGTGATAGACTGGCATCCTGTCCAGGGTGTATACCAGCCTTATGTGGTATATGCTGTCCAGGATAGGGTCCAGACCTCCCTGAGGCCCTGACCAGGATAAGTGGTTTCCATGGATACAAAATTAACCAATGGATGGATTGAGTCTGAGAGTCATTCCTTAAAATCTACATTCCTATTAGTCTGTGTCATTATTATTCTCGAAAAGGAGATATGGGGCTTTCTGCCCGCCATGCAAGGGCTCTGGTGTTGGCCAAACGCTATCATGGAGCAGCAGTGACATCACAACAAAAGCCCCCTTAAAGCCAGGGGTCTCTCTTTGAATCTTTCAAACTGCCTGCATGGATGTAAACTCCAGAAATGAAAACACCTTCATCTGGTTAAATAAGATTCCTTCTGTTACAGTAGACTAGGTTACATGGTTCCATAGAGGTAAGGGCACCACCATAGGAGCAGGCAGACATTAACACTCAGCCTGCATGGACATACACAAGGCTCTGCCTTCACTAACAGGTGAACACAGCTGATTTTGGCAGGTTACAGAGAGCAACACAGGCAGCACAGTCGGGAGTAGAGACTGGTCTACGATACTGTTTGCGATGCGACAAGCCATGCAGCGGAGACTTCGTTATCCAGTCCTCTGAATGCAGGGGTCTGAACGTCATCAGCCAAGCTGTTCTCTCCCTTCTAGTCTGACTTCAACTTGGCCTGTGTCTCTCCCAGTCCTCTGGTGCTTTAAAATACGCACCCTGGCCTTTTCTCGTGACAGCTCTGAATGAGGTTCTCCTTATTTACTGCTTGACTAAGGCATTACCTTGCCCACCACTGTGTGCCTGGCTTGTCTGAAACTAAACAGCTCCATTTGAATTAGCTATCTGGAAAGGATTTGTAAAATGAATGTAACTAGAATTGGCACCTATTTTTAATTATTCACTCTTTCAGTGATTCCTTCACCTAGGTAGCAGAGAAAGCAGCACATTTATGGTTGAATGGAGTGTCACTAGCCAGCAACTCTTATTTCTGTTGTATACATTTCTTGACATCCACACAAGTAAAAAGAAAAATTGAACATTCTGTCCAGAAACACTAGGCTGACAATAGCAAACTGTCAAACATATTTTTGTAGGTTTTAACTTTAAAATTCAGTTTGTATTGGCTGTATCATGAAATATTAATTTCAAAACAAGACCTTAAAGCCTTCAACCTTGCTCTCCATGACCCTGACCAGGATAAGTGTTTACGTGGATGGATGGACGGATGGATGGAAGTGTTGACAACTCCTCTTCAAGGTCACACCCCAGTGGCATCATCACCACATTTATTCACGTGTTACTGTGGCCAAGCCTGGTGCCCTCAGACGTGTCGATGCTGTCTCTGGAGTCTGACCCAGAAGAGATGTGTTCAGGTGGTCCACATCCATCAGCATTAATATTACGGTTTATTCCCGTTCTCACTGGCCTATTTGAGTCTTAAAATGGACCATTAACACGTAACAAGAGGACTTGACATTTCTCTGACAGAACACCTTTTGCTGAAAATTAAACTGCATTCGAAATACAGAAGCATCACTAACCACAGACGAACTAAAACACGACAGGCTGTTCGGTCAGAAGTTTGTAATTCATTACAGTTATGAGTTATGGCTGTAAGTTGCACCAGCTCCAGTCTTCTCTACAGCAGGTAGCAATGTGTGGTTCAGTGGGTTAATACCGTGTCCAAAATGTTGCTGGCTGGCAGAGTAATCACCCGATTGCTCCAAGGGTGCCTGATAAATGGATGACCATGTGCTCTGACCCCCTACTCTAAACTGTACATGTGTGCCTTACAAAGAACAAAATAGAACAAGTAAAAACCAAAAGATTCCAATATATCCGTACTGATATTGGCACAAATGGCAAATAAAAATCTTCGTCTTACCTAGATTCAGCAGTCAGGAGCATATCTAAGTTCCCTGAGTCCTACATTCCCATGGCTCAGTGCTAACCTCAATATGATAAACAGTATTTAGGGGACTTGGGATAGTCTGTTGGGGTGATCGGGTCCAATTCTAATCCTGGAAGAATAGTCCTTCACAGGGAGAGGTGAAGGTTAAGTGCAGTGTAATTTAGGTAAGCAGAAGCGGATAAATACCCAGCTGGATTTGACCTTGGCAATGGACACTAGCTTTGGGAACATGGAATGCCACCTTTCTGGAGGGCAAGGAGTCTGAACAAGATAGAAAGGTGTTGACTAAATGGTATTGGCCTCACCTCCACACACAGGGCGGGCGGAGGAAGCAGACCTCTTGATCAGGGGTGGAGTCTCTCCTACCTTGGATTTCTCTGTGGTGAAAGACCTCAGGTAGATATGGGGATACTCACAAGGCCCAAGCTGAGGGCTGTGCAGAAGATAAGAGGCCTGCCTGAGTATGACAGCCTCAGGTACTCTAGAGAGGAAGACGAAAGCTGGCAAGCTGCTGTATTTAAAGGGTACTGCCTACAGACTTGGTGGTCTTACCGGGAGACTTTGACACACATTTGGGAAACGGCAGGGAGACCAGGATGGGTGTGATTGGTTAGAATAGCCTCCAACCATTTAAGCAGAGTAATTATTGGACTTCCATGCAAGGTATGGATTGCCCATAATAAACACTAAGTTTGCATTGTAAGAGAGCCAGAAGTCAATGATAAACTTGAGATTGTGTCATCTGACTTGAGTTATAGAACTGACCGCCATTTGGTGGGATGTTGGATTTGGCACGTTGGGAGGAAGACAGACAGCCCAAAAAACAGGCAGGTATCGTGACAAATGTTTAAGCCTAATATTCAGGGGGACGATGTAGATTTAGGCATTTCTGTAGTAGACTGAAGCGACTCTTCTCCGTCACACAGGTCTGTCAGAATACGCTACTGCGATATATGCATGCTGTGTAGACTTGGACAAGGTGTACGACTGTACGTAGGACCGATTGCGGGTGTCAGGACTGCTACTCTGTACTATTCGGCACCTGCATGAATGTAACAAGACTTGTGTCTGCATACTTCATACAAAATCAAAGTTTACAGTGGGTTTTGGCCACCAGGAAGAACATGTCTCCAAGGACGTTTATAAGCCGTTTAAAATTTTCATGAACGGGATTTTAAGGCGCAATGGTTCAGTGTTCATTTCAATTTTATATAGTACTTTCACTGTGGTGGGCTAGAGGTGATATCCCAGCTATTTGCAGATGTACATACTTGCAGCCTCATCCAAGCAGGGACCCCAATTCACACTTGAGCAATTCAACACCAATTGTGAAGTGGCAGAGACAGGAATCAGGCCATGGTGCTTACTTGGAAAATAATGGAATGCTGCTTTTCGGTGAGGGGACCAGTGTTTGCCCTTAAACTCCTTCACTAAGTATCAAAGGACCTTACTCATGAATGCTGATACGTGTCAAAAGGCAAATCGGTTTGGCGGCTGCAGATTTGAGGGCACCAAGCTGGTGAAATCATCAGATGAGGAGCTGTGAGTGATAACTTGAGCAAGATCGCAAGTACGAGAGATGAGGCTTCACCACAGGGATGCTGGACTCACTCCGTGACAGGGAGAGGAGCCGCAGGATCTGGAGGGAGCTTAAAATAGAGCTGCTGCTCCTTCGGATTAAGGCAACTAAGCAGGGGTGGTTTGGGCATCTAAGGAGGCCACCTGGATGGCTTCTAGGGTAGCTATCCTAGGCAAATCCCACCGGCCCTGGGGAAGACCCAGATACATCCATCCATCTTCTAAACCGCTTATTCGTTAGGGTCGCAGGGAAGCTGGCGCCGATCCCAGCTGACTTTGGGCGAAAGGCAGGGTACACCCTGGGCAGGTCACCAATCCACCGCAGAGCCAATAGAGAGACAAACACCCATACACACTCACACCTATTGGCAATTTAGAATAGCCAATTAACCTATCCCGCATGTCTTTGGAATGTGGGAGGAAACCGGAGTACCCAGAGGAAACCCACGCAGACCCAGATACACTGGAAGGTAAATATCTCCTGGCTGCCCTGAAAACATGTGGACATCTCTCAGAGTACGCAGTCCTAGACAAACCTGCGGCCTTGGTAAGGCTGGGCTGGTCTAACCGGTTTGGCATACAGCGACAGCGTGGATGATGTGTGAACCAGAACCAAGATCACTGAATGGGCAGTCAATCCAACACCCAGTTAACAAAACACTCCTTTTACAACAAGCTTTTATTATAAAAAATTCAATGCAAGTCATTATAGCTAAAATATTTACAGTACAAAAAACGTTTATCAGGATCCAATCAAGACAGTGTTGCTAAACAATATTTAATACAAGTACAGTGTCATGAAACCTAGCAGGTTTTAACGAACAGAAGTTGCATAAAGCACCTACTAACCTCTATGCAAACTACATTTAGATTAAAAATACATTTAATAAAATGGTATCCATTCATCAATCCAGCTTTCATAACCAGTACAGGGTGTAAAACATTATGTACATATTTAAAAAACCACTTTTAAACACAAAAGGTAATACTTCAAATTTCTCAAAACAGCACCAAACTAAATGAAATATCTTGTCATTTTACCCTCTTGTCCATTTTAACACACCATTTCTGAAAATACCAGGAAAAGATACCACCAAGACAGGCTGGAGGTATTCTTCAAACGGAAAAGACGTCTTTTGCCCTGCATCCAGAGCACCTGCGAAACTGCTTACGCAGACAGGCAATTGGAACTTTGGTGTTTACCATTTCTTTTGACCGAGACCACCTACCCTCCACAATTTGTAAGAATGTTTCATAGTCTGCTGCGCAAGGCGATCACAAGACGAACGAAGCCAAAGAAAGCGAGCCGATTTTGTTCGTGGGTATCTACATGTATTTGACAGGTCGCCACAAGACTTAAGACATACAACTGATTGGTGATTCATTTCAAGGCTGATTTATTTTTGTGCCAGACTTTTTATTGCTGCCTAGGTTGGCCAAGTCTCGATTGTATGTTATATCTCAGTGGAACTAACCTCAATTAAAATTCATGACAAGAAATTTCCTCATAACTATGAGTGAAAGACCCAAAACCACACAATCATTGTTTGTCCCATTCTGTGGGTAGAGTGAATTACACATCTTTTTGTGTTATTTTGAGTACACCGTTGTTTGTATCAGACGTGTTCGGTGGGTTTTCGACTTCAGCTAGCTCGGACCCTCTTTTTAAGTATACCCCAAGCCTAACCTTGCTTGGGTACAGAGACATCATAAGTAAAACGGAGTCTGCCATTTCCCCAGCATCTAAAGTGTATACACAATGTCACAACAGCACTGCATCTCCCATGAAACGGCAGAAACAAACAGGAAGAGCAGTGAATCGTTAGCACAAGCCTCTACCAAAAAGTTAGTGGACACAAGTATCACCTTGGCAGGTAAGCTGCCAAGCAGGGTATGTTTCAATGGAAACTAAAACTGGTTTGTGAAAAGAGAAGTGCTTTTCACAACTGACACCCATCCGCATGGGATGGTGGGGGCATATCTTTCCAGCCGAACACTGCTCCTATTATACATACTGGAGGATTTATAAATATATACACATTTACCCCCCCCCCCCCCCACACACAAAAAAAAACACACACCCCGATGGTGCCGTCCCCAAAAGGGTTTTAAAAGCCCCGCATCCAAAAAAATCCGGTACCATAAAAAAACAAAAAAACCA
>JAACJT020003207.1:0-10331 GCA_009936485.2 Gymnarchus niloticus | reverse complement strand
CTATAATGCTGGTTAAATGTATACTCTGTGTCACTATAATGCAGGTTAAATGTATACTCTGTGTCAGTATAATGCAGCTTAAATGTATACTCTGTGTCACCGTGTCACTATAATGCAGCTTAAATGTATAATCTGTGTCACTGTGTCACTATAATGTCAGCATTAAAGATTTAAATGCACCTCCCAGAACTCGGCTCCAAGTGGACACTGACCTGCTTTTAAAGCAGGGTGCAGAGGGCTGTTAAGTGCTGTTAGAGTTATTGTCTGCACAATCACTTGTTTTATGACTCCCTGTCCTGCTGTAATACTGAACCTGTACGCTCTTTAGGCTCTAATGAAAGGTTGCAAGGCTCTTCTCAAACATATCTGCTAATCCAAAATAAAAGGTAGCAGGAGGGGGAGGCACAGTGGTTAGCACTGCCAGCTCACACCTAGTGGCTGTTGGCTCAAACCCCAGCTTTATGTGTATGGAGTTTGTATGCTGGTTTCTTCCCCCAGTCCAAAGACATGCATTGTAGGTTAACTGGCATGGCTAAATTGTCCATAGTGTCTAATTAGATGTGTGAGAGTTTGTGTGACTGTGCCCTGCAATGGGTTGGCATCCTGTGCCCCAAGACTGCTTGGCACAGGCTTGAGCTCCCCCAAACCTGAATAGGATTAAGCAGTTTGAGAAATGGATAAAAAATAGAATGCAGTACTTTATGATATTTATCATACATACACTTTGCATTTCACAGCTAGGATGTGAGGTAATGAGCAAAAAGACCACTTTTAATCTGAAGACTGCAGATTAGCTTTACTTCTTTCATCGGTTTTCTGATGAAGACTTTGGTTGCCTCTGTGGTCATATGTTAGTGTCTCAGACCTTCTACAATGCTGTTCATAAAGAGGACCCAGCAACTTACTAAGTTTAAAAACACAGCGCATGTCCCACCTGGTGGCCAAAAAAGGTATTGAAATCAGCCACTTCAGGTCTACAACACTCATTTCATTGTAATACTGAGTAATGATTCATGATTCAGAAAGTAGTACTATTGGCTCACACATCTAGGGTTGGAAGTTTGAATCCTCTCCCCGCTGTGTGTTTGTGTGAAGTTTGCATGTGTGGTTTTTCTCACAATCCAAAAACTTGGGCTTAAGTGAGATGGTGTCTTTTAATTGCCCAACGTGCATAATTATGGGTGCATGACCTAAAGTGAAAATTGTGGGCAAAAAATGGATTTAAGGATTTTATTATTTTGGTTTGATTAAATAATCTCTGGACCTTTGCAGATGAAATCGACAAGTCCAACGTCCTCCCCCCTCTTCAGTTCAACAGCACAATGTTTGCAATACTAGGATAACTCTCAGTTTCACATCTGTCCAAAGACACAGTTAAGATTATACATTTTTATTTTATTTCATTATTATTATTTAATCTTTTGTGTTCTACTTTTAATTGAATTCTATTGCTATATTTGGTGCTTTTTAGAAAAAAAATCTATCTTTTAATAATATCTTTAATAGTCTAGGCACAGTTCAAGTGGTGGATGACAGAGGCATTTCACTGCGCATTGTACTTGTAGGGTTATGCATGTGACAAATAACTTGAAAAACTTTGCAGTTCTCAGGAAGGAAATATTGTTGCCCGTAGAATGTCACCTACTTTGCTGAATAATATTGTAATGTCCTACGAGAATGTGTGCATGTTAGTGTGTTTTTTGTTCTGTCTTCTAAAGGTCCGCACCTCAAAAAAAATCCCATCAAGTCGGGAATCCCTGTTTTTGGTTTCACTTTTCATCATCTATCGCTCCACTCCCATCACCCTCTGCAATGTTTGTTTTTGTTTGGGCAACCTATTAAAAGTGCTGACAAATGAGGCTTTTGGCAGTACTCTATACTCCAATTTGTAGATTGTTTACTTGTTCAGTGATTATTTGGGTGAAGTTTCTATTTGTGTTCCATCTCTGCCTGTTTTGTCCGACTTTGAGTATCAGTTTGCACTACTCAGTATTTGGTCACTCAGATAATCTTTCTCAGTAACCCTCTATATATAGATCCATTTCCCTGTGGCTGTTTATTCTGGCACTCATTTTCAAATGCACCCCAGTTTTGGTACACCTCTTTGTGTGAGTTCCTCCCTGGCTTGCCTTCCCCTTTGATCCTTTTCTCCATCTCGCTTTGTCAACATCTCGCTTTGACAAGTCATAACAATATGTATGTGCACTTACAAATATTTGTTTTCCTTAAGAATAAGATCCTGCCAGAGAAAGCCATAAACTCCTCCTTTCCTTGTTAATGTAACTGACAGTATGGTTAGTCCATTGTTGACTATTAACTCATCAGGAGTTAAGTTAATCAAAATCCCATTCAAGGGAAGCATGTTTGATAGAGTAACAGTCCATCATTGACTGTGAGGGATACAGTATGGAGGACCATTCCTGATGTTTAGTTTTTTTCCTGTTTATTTTTGCCAGGTATCTATTGTAAAAGAAATGCTAAATAAAGCAGGAGGTGCAATAAAATAAAGGTTAAATAATAATTTTTAAAAATCACCACTAAGCTTGGAGTAAAAAACCTAAAATTGCAGAAAATCACTGTTCACCTTCTTGTATTGGTAAGGTGAACTAAACCTCTTCTTCACGAGGGTGTCGGGTTTGAGGCCGAGCATGGAGACAGGTCAGTCAGCAGACCGGGAGTGCAGGGAGACTGAGACAGGAAACAACATATACAGGAAACCAAGGACAGAGGAACAACAACTGAACAGTAATTAGGGAAATAGAAAACCGGTGTGGGAGACGAGTGGCCACAGGAAGGGTGCCCTCTTGTGGCACTCAAGCTCAGTGTGACAATCTTCTTGTTTCTCTTCAAGTATGTTGCTGTTTGTCTCTACAGACATGTTCAATGGTGTTTTAACTTGGACTAGTTCAAAGCTGCGTTATCAAATAATGTTAAAATGACATGTTTAGCTGAGATTACAAGCAAGCGTTACCTAGCTAACACTAAAAATAAACTTCTTACCAAGAGCTTTACCCAACAATTTTCCATCTGGCGGCAGCAGTGTTGATGGCAGACAATAAGCGCTTGTTAGGTGGCTTTATGTCTTACTTTGCTAAACCAAATGTTAAACTGCTGCTCGTGAATCCTAGCATGCACAGCTACCCTGGTCTACAGCAACATATGTTATGATATTCACTAACATCAATTTAAATGCAATACACTCTTAGACTGTATCAACAGTTTCCTTAATGCAAATTAACCTATAATTTAAAAGAAATCCAACAGCTCCAGGAAAGAATACTGCTACCATTACTCTTTTCCCTTGCTCTAAACTATGCAGGCAAGGCTGTGATGATGGCTGATTGGCTGAAATCATGACATGTCCAGCAGTGATAATTTGTTCTATCGCAGAAATTTGAATCTGATTTAACATTCTCAATTTGTGCCATAAAAAAATTAATTTGAATTGTGTATTTGTTTGAAATTAAATATTGAAGCATGGCAAAGATTCAAATTACAGCTGGCATGAACAGTGAAGCATGCAGTGCTGGCATAGGCAACTCGGGGGCATAGGCAGTTGGAATTGCACACAGGGGTTGAAACAAGCAGTGCTGGAATGAGTAGGATGGGTTGAGCGGGCAATGCTGACATATAGTCAGTTAGGGGGCATTGGCACTTGGGGTGTGGCCTGTGGCCACAACAAATGGCACACAAGGGATTTTTGCGATAACTTTTGACCAGCTTAGGCTCCCGACACCAGTGAAATGACATTTGTGCAGATGGACTAGTATGCAAGACAGGTTTTGCAAACTATACAAATTTGCAGAAAAAATTTTTGGTGGGAAATAAAGCAAGGCGATGGCAAAAAAATAATTTTGTTTGCAGCTATTACCATTCAAGAGATATGGGCAAAAATGCAAAATGCTGTGAAGTGGCGTGAAAAATTGGGCAAACGCACCCATTTTTGGGACTGGAGTAGTGGGGATCTTGTGGCAAAATTTGGTGCTGCTGGGCCTTACAGGCTGGGCTGAGCATTGTGTTTTAAGGCAGAAAAATAAGTGCTTGAACCCTATTGGGAAGAACCAGGACATAAACAACAGGAATCTGCTCGGAACGTGCTTGAACCCTAATGAATATTTCAGATTCAAATTGTAGTGGCACAGATATCATTCCATAGTAGCCTGCTAGCCGCACTTAAATCATGTGTAACTCTAATGAGAAAATATACTCAACTCTGCAACTGTAAAACACAGTGCTATTTTTATTTTATTTTTTTTTATGAAGGAATACAATAATTAACAATTACACAATCAGCCTAAATAGACATCCAATACTGAAAAAAAAGAAAAATGTGTTTTTTTTCCATGGCATTATACAGACATATCATAGTAACATTGAAAATAAAAAGAAACATTGTAGGATCATTCCTCAGCATTTTTCTTTTTAAAACTATACACAACCCCAAAATCAATTGTGCTCTACAAAAGATACAATTTAACCAATCCACCCAAGACTAATAAAAGCCCGAACCAAAAATTAAAAATAGAGAAATTAAAACAGATAATTAAATAAATAAATTAAGGGGTGGGGGGTTACGAAAACACATCTGAATAAGTAAAAGAATGCATTACAATAAATGGAAAGGTGAAATAGTGGGGCCTCATTAATCATGTGGCAGAGATCACAATGATTTGAAATAAGCCATACAGGATTGCCATTTGCCATAACATTCACCAGAGGTACCCTTAACTGGTCTTCTCTATTCTCAAAACAGTCATGACATCCTTAAGCTATTGTGTGGTAGGTGGAGATGCGGCAGACATCAATTGCAGAAGAAGCCTGCGTCTTTCCAACAAAGAAATGAAGGACAGCACGTCTAACTGTTCACTGGTGAAACGACACCTGTCCTTGGGAAGCCCAAACATAGTAATATGAGGAATGGCTTCGATGTGAACTGAAAGAAGTTTAGACATTATTGTAAGGTATCCATGCCAGAAATTGCACACTTTTGAACAAAGGTAGAACAGGTGGCTCAAACTGCATGATGGGGTAGATAGAGAGGGATGCACTGGAACAAAAATAGCAGTTTGGGTGGGATGTTCATTTTCATCACATTTATTCTCCCTATCAGTGACTGTGGTAAGCTAATCCATCTGAGTAAATCAGACTGCATTTTAGTCACTAGGGGAGAGAAACTGGCTGAAAAGAGAGATGGTTAAGTCCTGGTTACACTGATCCCCAGATACCTGAAGCCAGATGGACATAGTTTGAAAGGAATATCAGGTTGTCAAAGTTGCAGTGCAAAAGCATTAATGTTTTAGCATTCACTCTTAAGAATATTTATTGTTCTTTGTACTTTTGTTTTTGTGCGAACATTGAATAAAAGCTGGTGTCCCTTAATGAAACCTGTCTGCTCAGAGATCATGCTAGGCAATACACGTTCATGCTAGAATCTTAGCATCTACATTAAGAACAAGGGTCTGTAAGAGTCACAGCATGTCAGGTCCTTTCCCTTCTTCAAAAGAAGTAATATGGAGACTTCTATTAAAGTTGAGGGCAGAGAACCCCAATTCAAGGATTCACTGTACACTGAAAGTAGAATTGGAGCTAACTAATATTGAAATTTCTTTAAAAATTCAACCGAGAACACATCATGTCCAGGGGCTTTATAATTTTGCTGACCTCCAGTTATGAGGGTGATGGTTGATTTCTTCTATTGCTAACGGGAGAGTTAAGTGCTGCAAAAACATCCGAGTTTACTGTTAGGGAACTCAAGATTGTCAATAAAATTGAACCCTTCCGAAGCGTCCAAAGGAAATTCCGATTTGCAGTGTATAAAGAAGAATTAAAAGATTGGAAAACAGCATTGATAGCTATGAGCTCACTGACTAAAGGGCCAGCTGAATCTAATTCAAAGGATCATGCATGATGATGCCTGATGTCGTAACTGGTGTGCAAGAAATCAATTAGCCTTGTCACCGTGTTCATAGTATATGATACAAACCCATAGCAAAAGCTGTTCAGCATCGCCTGTTGCGATAAAATCAAATACAGCTTGTAGATCGAGACGCTGTGTGAATAAATCAGGAGATGGATCGGAAGCATATTGTTGATCAATATTGATTATATTGCTTAAGAGCTCTTGCATTTTAATTTTCATGACTGTTGTTCAACTTGTTCATATTAGAACAATAAAAAGTCTTCTGTCCACATCGATACGCCTTTAGTGTTTCCCATAAACGTGTATGAGACATCACTTTATTGATGTTAATGAAATCATCTATAGAAGTTGAAATAAACTGATTCAATTTGTCGTTCTAGAGGTAGAGAGAATTACACCTCCACACCGGTGGAGAAAGGGGCTGGGCCAACAGTTGAATATCCAGACTGAGGGGGCATGGTCAGATATAACTATGGTATGGTACCTGAATGTTATTACTTTGGGGATGAGTGCGTGATGAATATCAGAAAAAAGAATTCTTTCACTTGAGGATTGTAAAACCTCGAAGATTCTTTGTTTGCATCCAGTCCCACTCAGAGATTGAATTAGCTATGGATGACTGGGATGAAGCCTGGAAAAATCATGGGCAGGGTCAATCACACAATTTAGATCACCACCAAATATGAGCAGACAACTATTTAAAAAGGAAGACGTTCAAATAACCTATTTACAAAAAATAAGTCATTGAAATTATTAGCATGTATATTTATCAACAACACTGGATTATGAATCCATTCACCAGCAATTATTATTATTAAATACTTAAAATTGTTGTCAGCTAAAACCTTAGTGGGGGAGAACTGAACAGTCTTATTAATTCAGATGGCAACCCCTTTGGCCTTAAAATTGAAATTTGATTGGCAAACATCAGACACCCATGAACATTTCACCCAAACTTGACCCCTGGTGCATAACTGGGTTTCCAGCGAAAACACAATGCCAGCTTTGAGACGCTTCAGATGAGAAAATACCATAGACCTCCTGACAGGACTCCCATACCTCTAATATTCCACCTCAGCAACCTAACAGCCAAGCAGCCAAGGCAGTACCTGCTTTTTTCAAAATGACCTGAGAACTGGCCATCCACTAAAAAAATCACAGGGAGGCTGAAGGAAAAAATACTTGAGCACCACCCCCCCAAACCAAAAAGGAAAAGGTAAAAAAAAAACAAAAAATGAGATGGAGATTGGAAATAAGTAAAACAACATGCAACAAAGCAACCCAACATGCTAACACAGTATTCCTCTCAAAACCCCACACCCTCCCTCCAACTGCACCATCGATGTTGCCATCCCCAAATGATGGAAACAGTGATGCAGACTCCGATAGGAACCAAAATGTAGCCAAACCATCCACCTGACCTTTGCAAAACTAACAGTAACAAGCATTTAAAAAAAAAACTGAAACATACAGAAGCAATGTAAACCAGTGAAGGCAAAACTAGCAAGTCAGCGAATTAACAGCCACCCACTGAAACGTGAGAAAACACACATCATCAAGTTAAATACTATAACAACTGCAATGTCCCAATGAATGTTTTGTCCTCATCTGGTAAAATACATTCTGGTTACCGTCGTATGTAACACGGAGGCAGGCTGGATAATCCTGAAAATGTAAAAAATCTTAGTGTGTGCAAAAACTTTTGACTGGTAGTGTAATTCAATTAAAACGTGCTTACGAAACACAAAATTGCTGTATTTTGTGGAAGCTTGCCTGACTTACGTCTCACTCTATAGTCCGCTACAACGGAGTCTACGTCGGAGTTTCAAAGTTAATATTTTGTCTAATAAGTAGACCTACTAGCATCAACTGAATCAGGTGTAAGAGAGGTAAATAAATCAGCAAATGTCAAAAAGTGATTGATGACCTAAAGGTCAAAAGGTCATGAAGGCAGAGTTAGGGGGTGTGTCCGGTGCATGTCCAGTGATGTCATGATGGTGTGTATCCAATGATAGTAAGGGGGCGTGTCAGATGATGTCACAGGTGTGTGTCCAATTATGGGTTAAGAGGTTAGGTCATGACCTTGATTGATGGTGTTTTATGACGTAAATGTCAATAGGTGAGGTTATGACCCCTGATTAATGTATTTATGTTATGATGACATGTTACTAATGGGAAGAGCTTATGTGGTTGTGGCGGAAGGAAAAAAAGTTGAGGAGGATTGTGCGGTACTCCCTCAACTCCTCCACTTGGTCAGTGTCATGTTTCTGGAATGTGGTGTGGCTGAAAGAAAAAGTCTGGGGGCATGTCTCCATCATGTCCAGGGCATGGTCAGGGGCATGTCTGTGATGCTGCAATGTTTGGGGTGTGGTGTCTAACACTTGATTGCTGTGGTATATTTAAGAGGCTGGCAGGTGTGAGCGGTAGGACCTCATACATTGTGTTGTAGAGAAAAAAGATGGCTGTTTTCGGTAAACTGGACCGTTCTAATCTAAGTGAATTTACGGCCGATAGTGAAAGCAGTTGGGCCTTGTCCAACACCAGTGAAAGTATGGGTCACAGGATTGCGATTAAGCTGATAGATGTGTACCCCCTAGAGGTAAAAATTTACCTTTTCCTGGACAGACAATTGGTACACCCCCATGAGAGGTTTGTAACTGTGACAGAATGGGACTTTCCAACTTTCTGGAGCACCTGTCTGGAGTTTATATCTTACCTGAAGAGTGAGTCTGGTGGTCCTGTGAAGAAACATCTGTACTTTCCCGATGGACTTGAGAGTGGTGGATTCCTCATCGACTGTGACAGATCGCGGTGTTTTCTCTTGATCTGCCATTGTTCGAACATGAACAACATACCCAACAGTCACGAACCTCGAAACATTTTGGACCTGGAAGAGCATTACCCCATCAGACTGGCGTTGGCGGTCAAGGACCTGTGGATTTTTGAGGCCTTGTTGAACCAGGCATCGCTTCTGTTTAATCTTGCTAAAGACCGTCTGAAACTGAAGGCCCTGGAGCGGAGGATGCGGTGTCTTAATGCCCCCAGTGTTAAGCGTCAGGCTTGTAAGTGTACACATGATATGATAGCTGCTGATGAGAAAATAAAAGAAGATCAGAAAGTGACAGATGTCTGATGAAATAAATAAAGAATCATGATGACATCATTCCTGCCTGGTTCCTGTTGAAGAATACTTCAGGAGACATCCCGGTCCTGTGATATCCAATCTGCGGAACGACCGGCTCATACCAGGTTTGGCACACGTTCTGGCAGCACAGAATATCTATCTTCAACTTCCCCTGCTATAGCATTCGGTGGAAACAATTCTACACATACTGAAAGAATCGGCGGAGAACCAGTCTGAAAATTGCTTGTTGACATCCTGGGGAGTTGCTGAAAGTCCTGAAATCTGGCGTCTGGCCTATAAATTCTGGCACTTCTGGGACGTTGAATAGTGGACTGTGTTTGTGTGGTGATCAGCATGGGAAATTCTGTTGGGACTGCATTTCGAACTGTCATTATCAATCTGATTTCTGAAAAAGTTAATCTGTTGTTGCAACATACAATCGAAAAAAAATGTCTGTGATGGGGTGGCTGAGCACGTGGACTGTTGCTGTTTCCATAAAATATCTGAGATAAGAGTTTTGGGGGAGAGGTATCAAAAGGGGCGTGAGACTCTCACAGAACTGTTTCGGCGTGAAGGAGGGAAACCTGAGAATCTTGTAACAAACTCTCTATTATATATCCCCAATGATGACTTTAATTGGAAACATATATTCATATTGTATGCCTTAGCCATAGATGTAACAGGAATTAATCTTCAGAATAACCAACCTGTTGATGTTAACAATCACCTTCAAACTTATTGTTATTTCGGAGGTGGGGGGGACCATGCTACGACGGAGACTCATCATAAAAGTATTTCACAGCTAAGAGTTAAGGTTGGATATTATGAATCTCTAACACTGCTTATACAGGAAATCAACAACCTGCTCAGAAATGTCATTGCCAATATTAACTTGACGTACAATGAAATTAACAGAAAGGTTTATGTAAAGGGTGCTGAAAACCTTGCTCTGAGATTCACGGCCCCCTTGGCGTACATATTAGATTTGGTACCCGACAAGATTATATCACCCGGTGAAAGTTCGCCATTTCCGTCAGACATTCATGCGGGTTTCTACAATTTGTACGTCTATTGTAACATCGTAGAACCACAGCATGTGGAGGAATTTGAAGTTAAAATAGACGGTCGATACGGAGAAGTTGTCACTCTGTCATTCCCAAAGCTGCATTACGTTCCTGTGAACAACAGTAATATTCAGAATCTACATACATGTCGTTTACCCTCTCTGGACGAGCTGCACAACTCTCGCTGCCTCAGGAGAGCGGAAAACATCCTAAAAGACTCCTC
>JAACJT020003206.1:0-10332 GCA_009936485.2 Gymnarchus niloticus | reverse complement strand
GAGTGAGCCAGATTCCCGCACTGCTGCTGGAAGACCATTCCACAGCTGTGGAGCTCTGTAGGAGAATGCTCGGCAGCGTAGCTTTGTTTACTCTTGGAACTAATAAGTAACCTTCACCCACAGTCCTTCTCTGATAGACCCCTGACTTTCACCCACAGCCCGTGTCTGACAGACCCCTGACTTTCACCCACAGCCGGTCTCTGACAGACCCCTAACCATTACTCTGTCTTTGACTGAGCCCTGCTATCCCTACTAACCCTCAGCCTCTGTGTCGGCAGACCTGAACGAGTGTGGCCTGAATCCTCGGCCCTGCAAGCACAGGTGCATGAACACCTTCGGCAGCTACAAATGCTACTGTGCGGACGGCTACATGACCATGCCCGATGGCACCTGCAGAAGTGAGTCCCACTGTCCCTCATTTAAACTTGCCTGATTGCCTGACAGTGAACGGGTCGTTTTAATGATTCACCCATGCTTTCCAATTCTCTGTTATGACTGTGAGATAAAAATGATTCAGTTTATCTAAATCAGCTAGGATTATTATTAAATAATGTGCTGATCCTGTGCAATGAAAAAGGGGAGGTTACATTTTAAAACAACCTCTATATGCTTTGGGTTGTTAATTTTAGGGTTCTGACAGAACTCAATCCTTTAGGCTCCAGAATATTCCTGTGGGTTGACTTAAGAAGCCTCAGCTAACAAACGTGAAACTCACATTAATGTGGCGCATGACTTCCCCCCCCCCCCCCCAGACACTCCTCACTACAAACGGCTCTCTGCGTTTGTGGAGGTTCATATCGACTCCAGAGATAGATGCACATTTCCTTTGCCCTTGATGAGTCTGTTTGCACATTAAAGCAAATCTGTTGAAAGCACCTTCATTACAGAAGAGGCGAGTATTGACAGCTTCTTTGACAGAATATATTTTAATGCTTAGTCCCGCTTTTAGCACTTATACCGTAGGACCAAGAACTCCAGCGTATCTTCAATTATTGTGCATTTGACGTGCCAATGAATGTAGAGAGTGGTGACAGGCTGCAAAAAGGCCACCCACTGAAATTGTGTAACATGAAATTGTGTTCACTCTTCAGCTGGGCCTCTCTTTCATTCACTGAATGTGGGAATATTCCAAGCAAAGATAAAATAAATTTTTAAAAGCATAACACTGTTTGGTAATTTTCAATGGCTTTACATTTCATTGTAAGATATGAAGAAATACAGGACAAAATACATTAGTGAGGTTGTAGAATTAATAATATAATACAAAATAATATTGTTCACTGAATGACCTTGAAAAGTAGAACTTTACAGTTGGGGGCTGGTTGTTCGCTCTGCTTAATGAGGGGGCAGTTCATCATTAATACTCTCCTCTCCACTAACAGCAATGTTGTTGTCATGGCACCCATCCATGTCATCAAGTATAAAAATGAAAAAAGTCCAAGCATTTAATTTTCATTTTTTTAAAAGAAAAACATTTTCATTCAAGTTGTGAACAATTATAAATTTGAGGATATTTTTGGTCATGTTTGCTCCTGGACTTTCTTCTGGGTCTTCCAGGCATTCCCAAATCTTTCAAACAAAATAAAATAGTATTTTTTTATACTATTCTGTGAATTGGGGATACTTTCGATGAATTTCTGCCTTTTTAGATGTCATGTAGTCAAAACTGAATTCTCTGAGTAAAAAACCTGAGGCAATGAAAACGAACAGGATTTGTTGAATAGAGAAAAGCCTACTTGGTTCACATAGCTTAAAGGCTAACTGTCGTGCCGATGTAGCTCATGAGATAGTATCATAGTGTAACACACCACTATTCACCACATAAAATAACAATGATGCTCAGGCACAACAAGAACAACTGGTGAGAAAGGTAAGCCCTTCTCCATATCTCCTGTATCTAGGGGGTATGGAGAGAAAATATCCAAATTTAATCATCACCATCTTCAGAACTGGTCTATTTAAGTGAGATGTTTTGGTAGCCAACCTCGAAATGTTAAATCTTTAACAGTTTATCTTTGTTGGTGATGCTAGAAAATGTAACCACCTGTTGAAATTAGACAGAAAGACAGAGAAAAAACACCACCCCTACTGTGAAACATGATGAAGACTCCATAAGTTTCTGAAGTGAAACATACTGCCCAGTGCTAGAAAGCTCTGTCTCCATCACAAGTCATTGGTTCTCCAGCAGGATAACAACCCAAACCATACATCTAAGAGTACCCAAGGATGGTCAAAGATAAAATATTGGACTGTTCTCTAGTGGCCTGCTATGAGTCCTGATCAGAATCCAACTGAACATCTATGGAAAGAGCTGAAACTCACATTTGGGATATGGAAACCATCAAATTTAAGAGAACTGGAGCCGTTTGCTCAAGAAGATTGGACCAGATTGCCAATTGAGAAGTGTTGGAGTCACATTCAGAGCTACCAAAAGTGCTTGATTGCAGTTATTACCTCAAAAGGGTGTACCACAAAATATTAGATTAGAGATTACAATAATTTAGGGGCACACAATATAAATAGATACGAGCAAGAAGTAATGACAACAAAAGTGTAGTGTGCAAAACACAGAGTTTACAAAGAAATTTAACACTACAGTCAGTGTAAATGAGGTCAGGAGAGAGACTCTGTGTAGTCTGATAGCAGCCGGCAAAAAGGACCTCAGGTAGTGAGAACAGAGCAAGTGACTGAGTCCATGGCTGAATCTGCTCTGTTGATTGGTTGGGTAGTTATGTAGTAGGTGTGATTCATTGTCCATGATGCTAAGTAGCTTGTTAGCTGCCCTTCCATGTAATACCGTGACCGTCAAACATGCTGAGAACACAGCACGTGTTTAGTAACACAGCCTTTCCCCTTTGTCTTATCTGGCTATGCAGTGGCACCTTTTCAAAACTTTGACTAGGTACAGTATCTTTTCCTAAAGCACCTCGGGAAGGGGGGGGACCGGGGATTAGCAGAGGTAAACCGTAATTTTATCAGTCTCTCAGACCCCGGCAAGGCTGTGCCTTCCTTCCTTGTCTGTGCCCTAGAAAGTGTAAAGCTTTGACCATGGACATTGGGGAAAGAACGACTTTGCTTTGCTGGTGGTAATAGTGGGATTATGTGTCGTAGGGTCATGACGAGATCTCCAAGGACAGGCTGTGGTTAATTGTGGGCGTGCAAATGTGAGAAGTTTGCCCCCCCCTTGCCATGCTGTGCCCATTGGTTTTCATCCAGATGCCCGAACCTGTGCCATGGCTAACTGCCAGTACGGCTGCGAGGTTGTAAAAGGAGAGGTTCGCTGCCAGTGCCCGTCGCCAGGGTTACAACTAGCCCCCGACGGCCGAACCTGCCTGGGTACGTACTGAACACCCTTACTCTTTGACTCATTATTGATGTGCAGTGTACTGTTGCCTTTTCTGCCGGGGTCTGTTGTCGTCGATGGTATCATTACTTGTGGTGTTTGTGGCCTCATTAGTCTTGTTCTTTAGATCATGTGCAAAATAGAATTTCATCATTAGTCAATAATGCACAATTATAAAATGGGATGATGATGATGATTATTGCTGCTATTATTATTATTATTGCTATTATCATTGTATTTATTATTATTATTATTATTATTAGTAGTAGTAGTAGTAGTAGTAGTGGTAGTAGTAGTAGTAGTAGTAGTAGTATTGCTGCTGTTATTATTATTATTATTATTATTATTATTATATGGCTAACAAGCTACATCTGCTTGTCCTGGGTAATTAGCTCTGCATAAATATGTTTGAGAAGATTAAATGAAATTTAAAACTGCTTTTAAAACTTTGTTGACAAAAATGAAATGCTGCCCACTGGCTAAAGTAAGAAACCATGTGTCAGCGTGGTCTGCATCTCAACCATACTGGGGACGCTCTAATTGTTTCCTGGGTCGGAATGGCATACGGCTGTAATGCTAACAAACTTCTTGGATGAGCACAGATTACCTCAATTCCTTTGAGCCAAAGCAGAAGGCACTGGGTTCACCCGACCCCGTTTAAATATGTCATCGTTTTACCAGCTTGGTATTGAATCGCCAGGATGAATCAAGCAGAACGAGGAACACCGTGCGGTTCATTATTATCGAGTGTGAAATCCTGGGTGGACTTGCCCGGTTCTGAAAACTGACGCGGTGTGAAGATGCTTCAAGTTTCAGGCTTGAGTTGAGACCATAAGAAGGCCACCTCAATTTTTGAGTTATTCTGGAGAGGTTCATCAGGTGGAGGCAGCCCTGAAGCAAAGAGAGCTGTGATGAAATGTCAGGATTGGTGAAAACCCCTGCAGATATGGTGGATGGACAAGAACCTAAGACCTGAGAAGAAGCTGTGAACGCTCGGTGCAGTCGAACAAAAACACAAAGCAACAGGAAGAGCTGCTGTTTCCTTCTTACAGAAGTTTTTTGTTTTGCAATTGCAATAATAAGTGGAGATGAAGAATTAACTAGTACATTTTGTCCTTTATTATCAAATGCAGCAAAAATAGTAGGTCATTTTATTTTTGCTTTGTTTTTTTTTTACAGATGTCATATATCAAGCAGATCATTAACACAAAAAAGGTCTGAGGTTAGAGTTTGTGTAAAGAGGATCTTTAACGAGGCTAGAGGAGAGCTGAGACCTCCTAGGCGGGGGCAGGATTTTACACAGGAACATACAGCAGCTGTTCTGGTACCCTGCACTGGCCTTAACTGATGTTCATCCTGCAGCTTGCATAACAGGGTGAGAGATTCAGTAGCACGAGGACTGTCAAGATGGACAGGAGAGCAGATAATATTATTGTGCATTAAACCTGAAAGGAAACAGGAAATAAACAGAGCAAGAAAAAAAAAAAAAAAAATTCAACGGTCTGTGAGGGTCCAGAGCCCTTAGCTTGCTTCTCAGCGCTCTATTAGGAAGACAGCCTCATTTCCAGCGAAAAACATCACATGAGGAATTTAGAGGGTGCCGCTGCTTATTTGAAGCCTTAAATTAAAGCTGGTAGGCCATGCATTATTCATTCACTTCCTGGAACACCCAGGAGAGAAGCTGGTTTTGGGGAGGTGCTGTTATCACAAACCCTTAGCCTGTGGGATGGGGATGGGGGGGAGACATAATCCTGTTTGAGCAGAAGCTCCTGAGCAAATGTAGTGAAAAAATCATTCAACGGTGAGAAGTGCTGTTGTGTTAAGATGGTAGAGTAACCGCTGCTGCCTTTCAGACGTGGATGAGTGCTCATCGGGGACTGGCGTGTGCCCACGGTTCCGGAAATGTGTCAACACCTTCGGGAGTTACATCTGCAAGTGCTACGCGGGCTTTGAGCTGCGGTACATCAACGGAAAATTCCAGTGCATTGGTAATGAGCTTTGCTTTGGTCTGCTTCCCGTTGTTCTGGGCCAGGACCTTTTGGCCTTCAATTCCAGTGGAGCGCTTAATTAAGGGCACTTTATGAATTTGTTGCAGATGTTCCCTCTCAAGCAGGCTACGAGGATGCACTTGCTTCAAGTGTGTTTGGCATCTTAAAAGAAAATGTCATCTTCGGGGCTCAGAGTATATAACTTGACTTGCACTATTATGAATTTTGACGAAAAAAAAAGGACCCTCCTCAAGCCTTTATCTGCATCACAACTTCCAAATTACAGATCAATATGAAGAATTCTCTGGAAGGTCATTAAAAGAGATGATCGTCATCTACTATGCATAGCAGATTACATGTTAATTAACACAAATCATTCAAAATGATGATACCAAAGCAGAAAAAATCAACAAAGAGCTCAGTTCATTTTCCCTGATTTACAAGTTCATTAGAACAAATCCCAGATCGAACCCTACTGTTGTCCTTAAGAACTAAGAATGGACATGCCTGCAAAGCTTGACCTCGTTAAACCAGAGGGTTTTCGCTGACTGCCTTCGCCCAGTGTTTGGCCCGATCAAAGACCGTTTCAAATGAAACCTCATTTTACTAATATTACACAGTTACACTAAAGAAAGTGACAGGCCATTCTCACTTTACTGATTAAAGAGATTATGGATTATTAATATAAAAGATGTGCACAGCAGTCATTTCTACAGGCACAATTTAGCTCCTTAACTCTAGGCAAAGAAGTGGATGTGGTTAGCTTAAAGTCTGAATCAGCGGTTTGACAGCTCGGTTGGCGTGGTGAGTTTCAGAAGGTGCGTTGAGGCTGCTTGTGTGGGATGTCGGTCAACACTTCATCACCCAAATTGACTGTACTCACAAGGCTACATTCAGCCAGTTCAGACATGGCATTCATTCATGTGGGCTCGGCTTTGAGCACTTTTCACCAAGAGTCATGCGCCAGAGGCTCTGCTGTTCTGTTTTTTGTTCTTGGGTTTGTAAAGGAAACAGAAGCCTTGTGTCTTCAGTCTCTGAAAGAGGTCCTTGTGCAAATGTGCTCACATCCCTGGTGCTCTGATCTCCCTGTCTCTCTCAGACATGGACGAGTGCTCCCTGGGCCTGCACCGCTGCACCAGCCCGTCCACCTGCGCCAACACGCCCGGCTCCTACAGATGCAAGTGTGCGGGTGGCTTTGGCGGCCGAGGTCACCTTTGTGAGGGTGAGGGCTCTGTGGACCTGCTGGGTGATGCCACCTGCCAGAGGGGGCATCTTCTCTACCTTCCGTCGTCTGCTAAAAAATGCACCAGCTTTAACAATCTGGAACTAAGAGTACCGTTCGTGTCTATTTTACCCTATTTTTGCATTTTCATCTTCATTGTTTTTCATCTTGAATTCCTCCGCGGAAGGTTGTTTATTTTGAGTTTTGACTTTCGGCCTAGTACTTGCATTTCAATGGCTGAGTGTTATTTCTAGGTCCTAGTAGGCAGTACTGTGACTTTCTGTGATTGCAGACCTGATGTATGTCAGAACGCTTTTCATGGTACAATGGCCGGGCCTGTGTGACCTGTCAGCTGTGTGTTTGATGTGTGCCTCGGGGTTTCTATTACAAGCTGACACAGGCAGGTTACCTGTGATCGCCTCACGATGTCCCAAGAAACCATTAAAATAAAGATACTTACACGAATCGCCTGAGTCCACGGCAAATGAATTCTCTCGCTGGCATTGTCACGTAAGCCAACAAAAAAAAGCTATAAGTGCTTGACATCTTAGTCTTAGAGCGGGCGGAGGTTTGTAACTGAGTGTCACAGCTGGAGATTGCAAAGTGCAGCAGATGACACTGACGTCTTGTCTGAGAGAGCCCTGTTCAGCAGAAGTTTGTTTACGTGAGTAATCAGATGTAAGATTAAGATGTAGGCATCTTTTGAGCAGTGTATCCTTCGGATTGCTACTTAAGTTGCATTTCAATTGCATGCACATTATGTGCTGTTCACAACACTGTTTGTTCACAACTTTCCGTTGTCTTTACAGTCATTCCAAAGGTGATCATCAATTCTCCCAGGTTGAGGAAAGTCACATCCAGCACAGACTCCAATATCACGTCAACAACTGAAAAGTCAAGTTTGGCAACCAAGAGGATATCTGCTGCCAAGATGACAGCTCCGCCCAGTGGGCATGGTCCTGTGCCTCCCCGGCCCTCCTCAGTGCCTGCTCACTATCCTCCAGTTCTTACCCACCCACCGTCAGTACCCACCCTTCATCAACCTGCCCCCAAAACAGAGGCCGCCACACTGGAAAACGAGATCCATGAGATTCCTCAGAAAGAGCTGGCCAAGGAGGAGATCATTCATAAGAAGATCCCTGAGAAAGAGACCCCTCAGAAAGAAATCAGGCAGGAGGAGACCCCTCTAATGGAGACTCCACAGAAGCAGACCCCTCTGATGGAGACCCCACAGAAGCACAGGGGTGATGTACACAGTAAGGGAACTCCATATTTCCTCTGTATTAAGGTGATGAATTGATAGAGAATGATTACCGTGTATGAGTGGCTGGTACGTTGTCCCCAGATGGATCTGGGAGCAGATCCTAGATCAGTTTTGGGAGCAGTGCATATTTAAACATGTCTGTAACCTGTTATTGATTTTATCTCAGCTCTCATTTAATGGAAAAAAATACCCCTTTCTCGTTCTTTCTTGTTCTAGTTAGTCAACTGAGGACATGAATCCATTTCCTCATTAGCACATCTTTGGCAGCCTTTTAATTTTTTTTTTTTTAGTTTTGGCTGCTATATATCTGGTGATGGCATAGCTTTGAAGAGTGAATCTGACTGATTAGAAATAAAAAGGTAGCTAAATGGAAAACGCTGGGAGAGTGAGGTGTGTTGAGGCTTAACTTTATCACCGTTGCACACTGTGGAGGACAGCCTGGCCTGGCCTAACTCAGCTCAACCCTCCATTAATGACGGCAGAGGCCCTTCACCGTGCTACCTCATTCTCCCTCTGCATTGTTCTGGAAGCTTTGGACTGAGAAACACGTTGCAAATTTGATGCCAGATCCTCGGAGGAGCTACTTTGGCAGAGTGAGCCAGCCTGGCTTGGACCCCCCCAACTCCCCAAAACAGCCATTTTTGCCAGAATAAACTTTTTAATTAGCCATAACAGAATCTCCCCGGTTACATTCCCTCTCCAATCACGACTGACATTACTGGAGCTGAGAAACACTGAAGCAGGGAAGGCAACAAGTTTCTAATGTGGAAGTAATGGAATAATCAATCAACTAGCCATGAAAATAGACTGTTATGGCTCAGCGGGCAGCATACTACACTCCAGGCTTTGGTGTTCGATTCTTGGCCTTACCTCTGTTTCGGTGGAGATTGTTTATTTGAGGTGATTTACTTCTGGTACACATTCCAGGACTGCAGAAGGAAACCAAAGTTCCCAGGGTAAACTCACATGACATGAGGAGAACATAAACGAGAGGTGGGATTCGAACTCCCAGCCCTGCAGGTGTGTGGCAACAGTGCTCTCCAGGAACCTTCGTGCTGCCTATATATCACATAACGTATGACAAAGTTTCAGAAATAAAAGGCGTTTTTAAAAGCATAAAAGCTTGAGCAATGGATCAGCTAACCAAGGAATGCCAAAAGGTACATGTACATTATAGCTATGGAATGTTCTCAGGAGCATGGGTGCATCACGGTATTACATTTTCCTCTTGGAGAATCTCTACACTGGATAAGAATCCACAGTCAGGACGGAATATGGAGAAAACAGCTTGTTCCACGTTGATAAAGGAGGTAAACAACTTTGCTTTATATTGAAATTCTTTAGTGTTGATGGCAAAAAAATAGAGGTTTTAGACAGGCTTTGCCTCCTTGGAATGAAGGATCTTGTAGTCAAGAAATACTAGCAGATTGTAAAGGTGTCGTGAAGGACCTCGAAAAAAAATTCAAAGGGACTGACATATCTCTAAGAAGTGTGATCAGAATAATGCCGAATCTTCAGTGAGTCCTTATGGATGGGGAAGCTGGACTATGAGGAAACTGGACATGAGGAGTATTGATTCCTTTGGTGTGGGTAAAGACTTGCACGAAAGACCTGGGACAGCATGGGAAATAAACAAGTGCGTTTTTCATCAGATCAAGCCTGAACTTTCACTTTAAGCAGAAAACCGCAGCTTTATTTTTTCTGTCTGAAGACCCAGAGAGAAGACAGAACATTCTGGATGAATTCTGTCTATATAGTCACCAGGAGCCTAAATTGAACTTTACAGCACTTCCCATTTAAAGACCACATGGCATCTGAGTAAATCCACAAGTTTTTTTTTTAATTTGAGGAATCCTGCAACATAGTTATCTGTAGGTGTTGCCTGTGCTTTACAAAGATTCTTATTATACTGTAATTAAAAAGGCATTGCATGTCATGCCGTCCTTGGGGTCCATAATCCACTCTGTTTGAAAACTTCAGTGGCAAATGATGCTGTCTGGGACACCCAGTGCTGGACCTTACTCTTTTTGGGACTCTCCAGTTGTTCACTTTGCAAAGATACAAATTTAGCATTCGCAAGGCTGTAATAGCTAAATGGCTGAGTACTGTGGCCATTGAAGAGGAGTGAAGGCTTCATTGGATTAAAAGGATGACATTGACTAGTGAATTTGGTTGAGGTAAACCAACAGAGAGACGTGGAACCATATTGTAGGCTGGAAGTGTGTAGATGAACCAAGCATTTTCAGGACCGGTACAGTAAAGAGAGGCGGGGCCTGAAGTGCCTCAAGTCATGAACTGAGTGCCGGGCAGTCAGTAAGGAGGCAGAAGTGGACATGACGGATGAACTGAGTGCCGGGCAGTCAGTAAGGAGGCGGCAGTGGACATGACGGATGAACTGAGTGCCGGGCAGTCAGTAAGGAGGCGGCAGTGGACATGACGGATGAACTGAGTGCCGGGCAGTCAGTATGGAGGCAGAAGTGGACATGATGGATGAACTGAGTGCCGGGCAGTCAGT
>JAACJT020003205.1:0-10336 GCA_009936485.2 Gymnarchus niloticus | reverse complement strand
GAGTAAGCCAAAGGCGACAGTGGCAAGGAAAAACTCCCTCAGGAGGAAGAAACCTTGGGAGGAGCCAGACTCAAAGGAGAAGCCCATCCTCCATAGTGAAGTGTGAATGACAAGCTGGTGGAGTACACAAAAGGCCAGTGGCAGCAGGCTGGCGGTAAAACGCTTCAAATTCATATCTTATCCTTATGTATCATTTGTGAGGTAATACTCTCCATGTTTCCCTTGCGGCCTGCAGATCCTGCCCACCTCACTTTTGTATTTTTGGGATCGGGAGGGAGATTGAAAAAGGGCCCAAGCCAAACCTCACACCTCAGAGGACATCGCGTCGATTTTCCATACCCCTCTCGGCGTACTTTAGCAACTGTGTGTGTTTGCAGTGCAGACAGAAGTCCAAGCTGTAGATTTAGGAACAAAAACTCAACCTCTTTGGTCTGTGCACTGACCTAGGGACAGTTAAACACAGGAAGCTCCCGCCAGCAGCTACAGGGACGCACCACGTAGAAACGCCACAGGGTAAACAGATCCGATATTTAATACTGGCACATTCTAACTGAGATGACCATACCATAACGAAATCGCAGAAACTCGCATTCAGGGGACGGTGGACATGTGTGAAAGTGTATGCACCCACGTGTTTCTGCATATACATGCAGGGGTGAGCGGCCACAGGTGCAAACTAGCAGCTGACATGAGGACGGCAGGGCGACCGCGTATCCAGAAATGGAGGAGGCCTCCCAGAATGTTCCAGACGCAGAGAGAGCTAGCCTGAGCACATGCACGTGAAACCGGACAATGACCCTCCTACGACACGACGGAAATGGCGTTGCCGCGTCAGCCCAGCGTCCCCGCAAAGCGATGACCGCACAGGACCGGGAAAGGAGCCCGTCACACGGTCACCTGATGCATACAACACTAAAACGTGTGAATTTACAAAATATCTCTAGACTCCAACCGGCAGGAGAGCTAATTTTTCCACCAATGACACAGACTGACGTCTAACCACAGAGGTAACGAATCGGATGCACATGTCCGTGCCAAATGGCAAGCACCACCTACGATGATCTCACGATTCACACCCCTCGGGTGACCCGAGAGCTTAGGCTGACCCGGATGGCACGCAGAACAATCAAAAACAGCACTGAAGACCAATGTCCGACGCATCCGATCTCACCAGATCATCGTTGCAGGCAGACGAGGTCTTCAAAGCATCGCATCGCTGCTGAGTCGTTTACTGGCTTGCGTGCATTTTTCACTGCTTAAGCAAATGTGACCACATGTTGTCCATGATCATCAAGAAGAATGCAAACTCCATCATGGGAAATTTTTGGGAAAATTTTGATAATATTGTTTTTATTAAGTGTTGGAAAATATTCCGATCACTTCTTCAGTGGATCGTGGCGATGAAACTGATGTCTATTAATCAATAAGCCATACTGTCACGAATCTCCAACAGTTTCGGTAGGCAAGGTCAAGCTACCTTTTCAGCTAGAAGCTACCGGACAGTACAATTCCATAACAAAAGCGTGCTGCTGGTCATCTCAGCATCACCCTGAACCATAAGAACCCAAGACTGTTTTCCATCTACTGATTTCCTCGAACAAACCTCGGAGTACCAATCAACGCAGTGCCCAGCCCACGGTGGCCTTACAAACTGAAACCCTTGATGCATTAAAACCTTCGGAGTGTGTTTTTTGCACCCGCCCACCGAGCGCGAGAGCTCCCAAACAAACCCCGCCTTTGAGTCAAGCCGGTCGATACATTCCACGTACTTCATTTCCCCTTATTTTCGGTCGGCCCCTGAGGAGTAATGAAAACAAGCACGGCTCCTGGGAGCACTCTCCGAGAACAAGCAGTGCGTTCACAGGTGCTGTTATTGCCAGTTAACGAGATGGCGGTCACCCCGTATGAAAGCCCCGGCGACGGGAGGCAGAAGGTGAAAGAGGAAGAAAACGGTGGGCACGTTTGAAACGGCACGCCAGCACCAACGTGCGAGCCAGCTAGCCTATTAGCGCACTGACGCAAGAATCTATAATGAGCTGGGCTTAAAAGCACACCTCTCCCGTGTGGAAGACGCCAGGAGCACGCGAGATGCGTCTTCGGCACGCAGACGGGGTGTGCGGGGGACCACCTCGACCTCTGCAGGAGAGGTCGCATTTTCCTTAAACTTACTCTGCACACAATTAAACAGTGCTAGACATTAACGACCTGCAGATGTCACAACGCTAAATTCTGGGCTGCAAAACAATGCACAGAGGACAATTGAAAAGTGCATGCTGACTAAACACCATATATTTTAAAAAGCCGGACGTTAAATAGGGAGATAAGAGAGGCACTCAGCCCGTGAGAGAAACAGTGCACCGGACGCGTCTTGCTTTTCTGCCTCGCCACTGCAGGAGACGGGGTATCAATGGTAAGGCGGCTATCCAAAATTTTTTTATTTCAATTTTTTTAATCACTTTTTTTATGTGCTGTCGCTCTGAGAAGATGAGGAGCTGGAAGGGGTGGGCCTGTGTCCTCTACCCCAGCATTCCTGTCAGAGTGCCTCCTCGACCAGGACCGTACTCCTGTGTCCTCTACCCCAGCATTCCTGTCAGAGAGCCTCCTCGACCAGGACCGTACTCCTGTGTCCTCTACCCCAGCATTCCTGTCAGAGTGCCTCCTCGACCAGGACCGTACTCCTGTGTCCTCTACCCCAGCATTCCTGGCTGAAGGCTTTGCCCTCGACCTACTTTGATTTCAGCCCATGCCAAATGCTGCCTGTTCCTCAGCTCATATCTCAATCAGCCACAGTCACCCCGGTGTAGCCCTTCGTTGCCCCGCACCGACAGAGCACACAAGTCTCATACTGATGCAGTTTGACAGAAGTCTCATCATTTTCCATGAGAATAGTGGGTCTGATTAGTGAGCGCTCCATCACGAGCCCAGGAGCTCGATATTCACCATGCCAGCAAGAAGAGGAAGACTGGGGAAGTCACTCACCAGTAACCACTCGCTGGGTAAAAGCCTCGTACGCAAAACCAACATGCCGACCGCTTTCTACGATCCTTACAAGTCCCTTCGCAATTTCTCACGTGATCAAATACAATCATAAACAATATTCTACACACCATACCCAAAAAAAAACCTACACTCACATGACATACGCTCAGAGGAAACCATTTTCAAACAGAGCGAGTTGAAAACACAAATATTCCTTCCATAGATCAATGTGGACGCAAGTAAAGTTAGTCAACCCATCTGCATGTATTAACCCAAGCCCAGCTCTTTCCTCGTTTCCAAATCCCAGTAGGCGCATGCTATTGGCTGACAGCTCACAGGCTAACGTCAAAATAACCAGTATTTGTGTGTTGACACAGAAGCCTGACATCTGCAGTCAGAGCTAAGAGACAGTGCTACAGCACTGCCTGTCCAAAAGTGTGCCGTATTTCCTGCTGCCAAAACTGTTAACACAATGCAAAATCATTCCTGACTGGTAAAGAAACCGTGAAGAACTGTCACCCCCCAAACATTTTATAACCAAAGTACTATTTCCGGCCACATATCTTCACGGTGACATTAAAAGGGTGCCGTGGTTCCTTTTAAAGTCGTTTTGAATGAACGTGCTGTAAAAGGCATCTTAACTTATCGTGGACAGCCAAGTATCAGAAGAGTGTACGACGCTCGGCGGATCACGAGGCCGACTTTGAACGCGAGCCTCGAACGAACACCTTTGCGGACGTTAGACGAGTTCGACAACGTCAGCAGGTCCAAAACCACACGGGACTTTGGCATGCCTTCAGACGGTTGCCTCAAGGATGGACGGCAGTCTCTAGGTCAACGAGCAGCTACCAAGGTCGAGAAGTGCACCCCCGCTACATGCAACGCTGGGAGCCAGTTAAACTGGCGGTCTCAGTACCAGCACTGTGTCAAAGATGACATCTAGTCTACACGTCCTGAAATTCGAGTGTTTCTTTGGGCACCGATGAATTCCAAAACATCTGCTTGCAACAGTGGGTCAACCTCCAGGAAAGCGATGAGTTCTTTCGTCACTTTTGACAACCGAAAAATGCTGTCCCGGTGATTGCCTTTTCAATTAGTATGCAATTATTCACACCGGAGATTATGATGAACTCATCGCCTCAGGTGACAAACACTGCGATTTGCTTATTCTCACATACATAGTAATGCCTACCTACCTATTTTTATTACTGCGTTTTATTTCAATTATTAACACTGGAAAAATTCCCCTAGCCGACACATTTGTTTTAAAAAGTAACAGCTGTTTTGATTAACTAAGGATTCGGTGGCCAACCTGATATTTCCAGAAGTAATTAGTGGTTCACGCCCTTTCGAGCAGAAGCCCGGCTCGGTAAAAGTGGAGCCGTTTTACCACCAGCCATCGGGCTCAGTTTCAGCGCCCCGCTCCAGACGGCAAACTCGTGCAATTTTCAGGAAGCGGGAAACACACAGTCCCACGGCCTCCTGTACGAAGGAGCTCGTTAACAATTAACGAGCGAGGTCAGACCACCGCAGTGGTCACATGGGTAATCAGCCCATAAAACATCGAAGACTTGGCCTGCGTACTCCCAATGGCACGTACGCCGGGACACGCAAGCTCGCCCGGGAGAGGGTAGACATGCAGACGAGGACCTGGAACAAAGGGACACAGCTGGGCGACTCAGCTCCTGAGGCCGTTGGTTCCATTGTCCGTTTGAGAACGTCGTCTTTCTGTCAAATGCACAATTACACTAACCAGGAGTCCTTGGAAAAGTCAATACGCACCATGAAATAAAACTCAGGCCTTTGGCTTGAGCTGCATGCCAGATTACCTGAGTGGTTTGCACTTATGGAACTAATGACCTTTCTGAGCATACCAAAGTGCTGACACGGCACTGCCGTGTAAATTACGAAAGTTATTAATTCAGCGTCTTCCCAAAGCATCAGCACACGCGGGTGCTGTAACGTCAACCGCTCCTGCAGACGGCGAGAGGTGTGTACTGGTGAAATGGTCCAAATTTATGCCAAAATTTATGCTCAGGCAGACAGTGAGCTCACTCAGTCAGCCAAAGATAGCAAGGCCGAACCGACAGCACAGAACCAGGGGAAAACGGCAGGCACAGAAGCCTCAGACGGAGCCCTGAATTGGGCCAGGAGGTGTGTCCCTTCAGGTACCGGGGCGCTTGACTCAGTTGACCGGGCAGCTGGATTAGCTGTCATGATGGTAAGTTAATGAGGTTACCTGGCTGTTGTGTTTACAGCTCTATTTTTTTTCCATACATCTGAAAGCCTTACCCCTCCGTCTTCCTTCCAGGAGACGGCTGCCATAGTGGCATTCATGAGGTTTTTTGGTTGACACCGTTCTGTCACGGAGTGAGGGAAAACAGGTAGTGAAGTACCTCTCTCTCCCACCCCCCGCCTCCGGGGGCCTGTCTTAACCACAGAGGTTAGGCGACGTT
The DNA here is from genome assembly GCA_009936485.2 of Gymnarchus niloticus. Lineage (NCBI taxonomy): Eukaryota > Metazoa > Chordata > Actinopteri > Osteoglossiformes > Gymnarchidae > Gymnarchus > Gymnarchus niloticus. Next base: position 4,901 of record JAACJT020003205.1, on the reverse strand, counting down.
AAAAATATCTTCTGAATGCAACTCTGGAGAGCCAGCTCGCAGACACAAAGACGGTGTTAGAGCAGAGAGTGTGGGGGGAAAAATTAACTTATTACAATTCACAAGCAATTTCCCAGAGGAAGACGGAATGAAGGATCGAGCCTTCTCACGCCTCTGTGATGATGTGTTCCCCCGTGCCAGATCGCTGTGCCACAGGTCCCCCCCCGCAGCGTGGACGGGGGGGATGGGTAGGGTCAGAAGGGCGAGACCGTGAGACGCTGCGCACACTTACCTCCCTACGGCGTGATGCCCAGCAGCTCTGCTTGATCTTCCACACCACAGCAGCCACCAGGAGCAGGGAGAGGAAGCAGCTGCAGAGAGATGACAATACTATCAGGAGACGATGGGGCCACCGGCCCCGTGTGACAGGAGGCGATCGGCGGGGTCACCGGGGACGATGGGGCCACCGGCCCCGTGTGACAGGAGGTGATCGGCGGGGTCACCGGGAACGATGGGGCCACCGGCCCCGTGTGACAGGAGGCGATCAGCGGGGTCACCGGGGACGATGGGGCCACCGGCCCCGTGTGACAGGAGGTGATCGGCGGGGTCACCGGGGACGATGGGGCCACCGGCCCCGTGTGACTGACAGTGCTCAGAAAAGAAATGCTAGAAATGCAGCCAGAACACAGACAAAGCCCAAAATCAAACGTCAACATTAGGCATGTTACCACGACGACTCGTGCAACAACGAGGCGATGTTCTGGAATCTGGAATTTTAAATTATTCTTAGATCATACATTTTTCTATTTTTACCAAAAATACACAAGACAAAGACAAACCCTAGACATGTCAGAAAAATCTCCCAAATTCCAGCAAAAACAACATAATGGGAAGCCTGTCAAGAAGCCTCATTTCAAGGATCTCAGGAAGCTTTCTGATGATCTGCAAGCAGCCAGCTTCCAGGAACTGCTACAATTACAGGCTAGTTATCTGTTTAGCTAGAGAAAAAGTGAATTTATTCAAGCACATGGCCTTGAGTCATAATCACAGCAGGTTCAAGCCGGACGAGTAGAAATAAAAAAAAAAGACGACCTACAAACAAAACATGAAAGACAGGAGCGTAAGGGTCAGGGTTCAAAGGTTACAAAGGTCAACACTACGACCTACAGACTGAACACGACTGAATCAAATAAATATGATCCAGGTGGAAACTGCCCCACGAGAATGGGCCATAGCAGTAAAATAATTCTGTTTTCTGATTCCTCCGAGAGGGAATTTCCATTAAGAAAATGATTCACGACCACCAACAGACGCCGTGCGTCCTTGTGAGAGGGGAGAGTGCGGAGGCAGCCCCAAGTCCTACACTAACAGGATGGCCACTTCGACAGTAGGACTCTGGGTAAATCTGAAAACGGCGTTTTCTCAACGCGGCACGTGTCTCCCTCATTCAGAGTGCAGACAGTAATCCATTTTTAAACCAGGAAAAAAAACAACGACCAGCCAGCACCAGGGGAAAGATCATGTCAAAGCTCTGTGAACATCAAGGGGGAGGGTGGGAGCTAGTAGACCCCTCAGAAATGATTTTTTGGGGGGGAACCTACTGGCTGCACTGAATCACCTTTAGCTATTAACGATCTATGCTGTCCAGCGTGGTATGGGGGCAGGCTCACCATCACGGCTGGCTGACGTCATACTGCATGTCTCACACCGTCTCGCAACTATTATTCCCTGGGAAGCCCTGTAGCGTCACACTTCGTGGGTGTAGGGTTCAAATCCCACTGCAGTCCAAAGAGATGCGAGTTCATCTAACTGAGCGCTATATAGGCAGGCCACAGTTTGGTACGGTGATTCAGCCTGCATGTACGCTGCAACGAATATTCACAGTTTCACGCAGCGTATCTTTTTAAAAGTTACATTTTAGTTTCAATCACACTTGTATATTAATGTAATCCACAGGCTGAGTGAATCTGGCAGCCGCATTCGCATTTAAATACTCGTTAGCCAGATAGGAACATCGGAGCTCGTCTTTCCCATCGGGTCCGAGACGTGACTGCTCACGGCTTTCCGATACACTTCCCGTAATGCCGACTCGTGATGTGGAGGATAGAGTTCCACTAGCCTCTGCGATTACTGGTAGCTATGCTAACAGGTCAAATTATAACAGCAAATTGTGATGGGTGCGCTCCGGGCTGTACCACACTGTGGCGAGGGTGCTTTTGGCTGGACCACACTGTGGTGGGGGTGCTTTGGACTGTACCACATTGTGATGGGGGTGCTGTGGGCTGCACCACACTGTGGTGGGGGTGCTTTGGACTGTACCACATTGTGATGGGGGTGCTGTGGGCTGCACCACACTGTGGAGGGGGTGCTTTGGACTGTACCACATTGTGGCGGGGGTGCTGTGGGCTGCACCACACTGTGGAAGGGGTGCTCTGAGCTGTACCGCTTTGTGGTGGGGGTGCTCTGGGTTGTACCACATTGTGGTGGGGGTGCTCTGGGTTGTACCACATTGTGATGGGGGTGCTCTGGGCTCTACCACACCATGGAAGGGGTGCTCTGAGCTGTACCGCTTTGTGGTGGGGCTGCTCTAGGTTGTACCACATTGTGGCGGGGGTGCTCTGGGCTGTACCACATTGGGGAGGGGGTGCTCTGGGCTGTACCACATTGTGGTGGGGGTGCTGTGGGCTGCACCACATTGTGATGGGGGTGCTCTGAGCTGTACCACATTGGGGAGGGGGGTACTTTGGGCTGTACCAGTGTAGCAGGAATGCTCTGGGCTGTACCTCATTGTAACATGGGGTACCTTAAAAGTGACAACCCCCTACAACTAACCGCGACTTGTTCACCCACCAACGTTGTGCTGAATGGCGATTAGCAGAAAGTGGTGGTGCAGAAGCTCTCAGACCTTAACCCAACTGAAAAACAGTCAAGAGGAGTCAGAAGACCGAGGGGAAAAGCACATCCCTGCTTGGGAATAATCAGACTTCTTGTGTGTGGGGCTATGCAGAGAAGGTAGGTAAATATGACCTTTCTAATGAATGAAGGAGCTTATTCTTCTCACAATAGCACAGTGATTTTAATCACAGTAATTCAGAAAGCACCGTGCTCCCACTGAGCTGAATGTAGATGCTGAATCCCTCACCAAGAAAACCTCACATGGATGGCCAGCAGAATACAGTGACAGCAGGGAAACAAGACCACGCTTTTCACACTGATATCGTTTAAATAGTCATCATACCCAAATGGACAAGAACCACAGGGTTACCAAGCTAAACCTGCATCATTTTCACGTTCATCAGGGTTTATTTAGTCGTTTAGAAGGCTCAAAATTAGACATGGCAAGGACACTTGATAGAAGGTTTTTAAAATCAATAAGTAAAGAAATAACAGTGCTCTGAGGAGCTTTTACATCTGAATACTTCAAATGAGGGGTGATTGGGGACACTACAGAAATAAATTGACCCTTTCTGGCTGCATAGAAGGTGGACAGATTAACTGCAGATGGTGGAAAGTGCAGGTGAGAGGGAGATAAATTAAAACAGCAGTACCAAAAATCAGCTCCTGGAGAGCTGGAATTAAACCCGATTAACTGGAGAAGCCACTCCTCCAGAGGAAGAGGTCACTCGGGGTCACGTACAAAACAACTTTAACTGGGACTCATAGGCATAAATTAATCATGAAGATATCCTACATATTATTATTTTAAATATTGGGGGCTGTATACATTTATAGGAATAAAAATAAAACGATGCAATGTTGTTATACAATTATCATCCATCTTCTAACCAGCCACCCTGCCTACCGCCGGCATTTCCCCGCCCATCGCGTGTGCTGGGGGGAAGCCGTCTGCCTTATGGCTTGGCGAATCCTACTGGTCCTCAAAGTTTCCAGGCCTCCACTGGCCATCCAAAGCATGAAAATCCGGCCGCAGTAGAGACCGTGGTAAAGTTACGGTAACACTAATATGACTCACCCCGCAATATAAACAGGAATTAGGCTGTGTGACTGTTCGCTAAGAAACATCAAGAAAGCAGACTCTGTCCCATTAAAAAGATGCACACCTTTACAGCTCTGTAATATGCCTGAAGCGAGAGAGTCAATAAATCATAAAGATTCTTCTACTGCTACGACAAATCCAAAATGATTTCCTGCACACACCTCTTGGCTGGGATGCAGAACGTTCTTCCACGCTAGAAAAATGGGGGTTGCTGCGTGCTCTGACTTTGCCGATGTCATTGGCGTGGCAAAATTTCGGTAAACACCATAACCGCTATCTATGCTTCAGGAGGTGCTGATGTGAGGAAAAAAAGCAGGTGACGTGGAATTCTGACACGCTAATCTTCAGGCCATCTCCACACAGCTGCCACCTGTTTCAGGGTATGGTCACTACCACAGGCCACACCCCCCCCATAAAACTGAGGCTGACATCCCACATAAAGAAGAGGTAATACAGAGAAGCTTATCTTTCATAACGTAACCTTCCGCACTCTTTTAAAAATGGGAGAAAAGATACTAAACTGGCTTCTAATTTGATAGCCTTCTCAGAAATGGCTTTTGATCATTCTGTTACGGTATCAGAGAGCACAAAGCTTTCATTTGGCTACGCAAAGGTGGGTGGTACCTTTTTTCCCGAGGGCCCCCCATCAGGCTGCGAATAAAGGCCCCAATACCCACAGCCTGACCTGCTGTTTAGCCCAGCCCTGAGAAACAGATCCTTGGTTCTTCTCAGACCCTATGGAGAAATTTCTCTCAAGGTAAAAATCATAAGGACAGATGCGGGTAGGTAGAGCGGGGGGGGGGGGGGGGGGAAGCAATTCCCGGGGAGAAAGTTGCTACAAAAAACAAAAAAAAAAGAATTAAAAAAATAGCAAACAGACCCATTATATAAAAAATGGTGTTTTTTAAGGGGGGGGACCTAAAAG
>JAACJT020003203.1:0-10341 GCA_009936485.2 Gymnarchus niloticus | reverse complement strand
ATTTCCTTCTCCAGGGATCACTTTGGTCTGAGTTGTCGACTACGACCTGGCCGTCTTGGGTGGCGTACACGGCTTAGCTCATAGTTTCACTGAACTACGCAAGCCCCTTCACCACGACAAGGCGGTGATCCATTGAAGGGGATCACTAAAATTAGGAACACATTTTATTTTAACCAGGACGAGCTCTACGCCACCTGTAAGTTACAGATAAATAGAAAGAATAAATATATAAATAACATATCAGCGATGTGATCCCCTGACGAGTTTTCGGTTTGTCAGCCCACACTTTTTGTTTGCAGTTTCTTCGCATTCGCTTTGTCCTGAGTGGTTCACTCACATTCCTACCTTCAGGCTACCTTCAAGTGGTGCTGCAAGGGAGGAATCAAGGTTGCTTTCTGACCTAACTTCCAACATAGGTAACCAGTTCTCTCACTAGATGTCTGACAGAAGCCTGCCCATTTGCTGTCTTTCTATTGTGAATGACAGTCCGTATGTTCTTCCTTTTGCTTGTATTTAGGTGTCGTGATTGTAGCAGGACCCAGTTTGCTCTGGTGAAAGATTGCATTAGCCATTCTAGAGTATTTATTTCAGTTCTGCTGTTTAGATGAAAAAGTGTCCCCATTTTCTGCTAGGGTAAGTGAGGTGCCCTAGGAAAGAAGAAGCAATGCAATTCAATTCAACCATTAGTGCACTTTGAGTGCGTACCTGTGTCCGTAACGAGTGCCGTGCACTTGCTTGTTTCTAAAACGTGCCCCCTAAATATCATTTAATAATATGCCACTGACTTTAGGGGCCCTGTTTTGCACCAGTGAAAAGCGTGACACAAAGTGGTTTTGCTAGTTTCATATCAGCACATTCCTCATTTTCACACTACTGCGCACGTTTTAAAGATAAATGATTTTATGTGCACTTCCCGCTCGTAGGAGTGGTGTTTTTTAAATGAGGTGTGGCTGGGTGCATTGTTGGCGGGTTGCTATTTTACAGCAGCGAAATTACATTGCACTTTTGACCAACAAAAACCACATATACCTCATTTAAAAAACACGATATTTAAGGGGTGCACTTTAAGGGGTGCACGATGCTCGTTACGGACACAGGTACGCGCTTGAAGTGAACTAATGGTTTTTTATTTTGATTCATATATGTTTTATTATGGAGTACAACTTATGGAGAGGAATTTGTCTCAAAATTATTCATTCATTCATTCAAAATTCTCCATAGTCCCACGCCTGCTTCACCTCGAAAGGATTAGGTGGAGCTATGGTGCTCCTGTAAATGATGTGCTTGCACATTTTCACTTTGCGCATGAGCACACACATTTCCTCGGCCGAAAACTGATCTGGTTTGCCAGATAAACACCATTATAATAGCAATCCGCCATAGCTCATGCGCCCCTGCCTTTTAAAGGTGAGGTAACGTGCCATTCTGATTGGTTTATTGCATGTTACACCCAAAACACACCTCTTAATTATTAAGAGAGTTAGGACAACTTTTTTGTGCCTTGTGCTGTCGCGAAGTCTGTTTTTTCTGCCGTCAAAATAGCAAAATGGATTTGGACACGCCCATAAATGATACTTGCGCTTTGCATTTTACGCACTGCGTTAAATCGTCAATATAGAGCCCTAGACATGGATTTTGTTGGTCAGAAGTGAAATGTCATTTTGCAGCCTTAAAATAGCAACACGCCAACAATGCGCCCAGCCACACCTCATTTAAAAAACACTACTCCTATGAGCGTGGAAATAGACACGTTAACGTTGCAAGTGCAATTGAACAAATTGGTTCTATTTAGCAGCCTTAATGAAAACGAAACTTAACCACTCGTCACGCCTTATTAAAAAATCCTTGTAGTCCCGAAATACCCTCTCACGACTTATGGATGCACAGAGGTCTTCTAGAAGAGCCAGATTTGCCATTGCCGAGATTTGATGACTGTCAAGGTACTTGTTTAAATAGGTGACTGAATTAGTATCTAAGCAATCACATTGCAAATCGCTTAAACTACCCATTGCTTTCAATTGCATAATTTTAATTTGTTGTAATTGTCACTAGTATCCAAAATCTAAAAAGGAACAAGAAATTACTTGTATACCCAAAACCGTTAACCCCGGTAACAACAATTAATTTGAAAATACCTATTTATGTTATATATGACACATACTGTAGTCAATGCAGGCTTTACAAAATATATTTTATGATAGGATATATATTTTTAAGTCCGAGTATATGATAAATCTCCAACTCTGACAGATTTGCTATGCTGCATGCCAGACCATGATAAAACTTGAGTACACAAGGTGAGACTTGATGTGAGATTTGACTGTAGCCTCTTCTTACGTCCACATTGATAAATGCCAACCTTTGCGTAGAAAAGACCATAGACCCAGTTTTCTGTCATACCTTTCTTTCATAAATGAGGGCCACTGAATGCCCTTTTCATGTGATATGTTGGCTTGAAATAACACAAAGTGGTTGAAACTACACATGATAAAAATCCTTGGTGGTTGTCCTTCAAAGGGTAGTCACAGTTGGGTTCTCAATTCATTGCAGCCAACCCACATATGCATGAGTTCAAAACCAAAGCTGGTCGGAATATCTAATTAAAACGTGTCATGGATGCCATATACAATACCTGATCCACTACTGGTATGGCTTAGGGAATCTATAAAAAATATGCAAACAAACAAAATATTTTGGATAAATATGACTCCCAATTTATACCGCCCTGATGACCTGGAGCACTTCCATTGTGTTGCAAGATTTTTTTTCTGTTTTGCATTTCTGGATCACCATATATCAAAGGTGAAACCATATTTTGCAGTTCATTGCACACTAAAAAGAACTGCGAAAATTAGATAATGTAAACTTTATCCCCCTTTCAGGTAAATTAGAACACATATTTGCTACTCTCACTGTGTTAAAATGTCAGATATAATCTTTCTTCTTGACTGTTTCTAGTTGGACTGACTGCCTTTGCCAAAAAGTGACAATTCAAAATGTCACTACAATCACTGAGTGTCCATTCAAAGGTTAGGGCTTGCAGCCACCAATTCATACTGCCCTTTGGCTCACAAATTCTGTTTACATGTCAATATGGTTAAAATATAATTTGTATCATTTCTACCACTTTCACAATACACTATGTTGTGCTACTTGGAGACAAGCCTGTAAAGCTGGGGTGCCTAATATGTCAATCACAACTGACCAGTCAATTGCAACAGTCATGCTGGTAGATTGCATATCATTTTAAAAAATACATCTGTTTAATGTCAGTTGTTACACTTCATTGACATGAAATGTGGCCAGTCAGCAGCCACTGAAGATACCATAAAAAGTTGGCTACAGGCAGTTATATTCTCGTATATACTTATTGCGTAGTGCAAAGATGACCAGAAACATGTAAAGCTAATTAACATTAGCTACAAAGTTGGCAGTGCACGAGCTAGCCTCATTCATTGCTAACCTTCAACCCATAAACAATGCCTTGTATACGCATCAAAATAAAAATCGTTTGTCTGTTCTGCCAAACAAGCATAGTTATTCTGAAATAAGGAAATGTGGAGAGACATTTTTGAATACTTTACAAAAACTGACAACAATTTCCCTGCTAAAAGCAACCTTAGGAAGAAAAAGGTGAAAGAACTGAAACCTCAATTAATCGATCCAGCTTGACTGATAATCATCTAGAGGCTTATTTAAGACTAGCTAGCAGTGGCCCCAGTCCAGTTTATGCAAAGCTGGCTGATCCCATGCTGGGCAAATCAACAGAATAAGGTAGGGATCTCCATTCTAAGAAAAGGGACTTATTTGCAGTTGATAGATCATGTTGAGTTGGTCATTTTAAAAGCATATCTCAACCAAAAAAGACTGTGCACCCCTGTTGTAAAAAGTGCCTGTGGCATTATTCCTAACAAGAACCACTTCTTTTCCCATCCATCCATCTAAACAATATAGAACCATAAGCATTTTTCCAACACATAGCAGTCAAACTCATCCTGCAGATTTACACTATATGATAACTTAAGGATCCCCTCATTTATATGCAAATTAAGCTGTTTATGTTTCAATATAAGCCTGGATTACGACTACTTGGCAGTAAGCACGGTGTGATTACTGACCCCTCCACTTAACAAGCAAATGCATATTTGTTTCATTTCAAATTGACTGTTTAATTGTTTTTTTCTGCACACAACCACACACTATGGGTAGTTTAGAAAAACCACTGACCTGGATGAGAATAGCAAAGTAGTCAAAGTTAGATCCTCACAAAAACAAGGAGAACATGTAGGTTACATTTACAGAACTCTCGAGGAACATGTCTTTTGTCCTTAAAGGGGTACTTAATCTGAAGCAGCAAAAAGCACAGTACTTTTTCAAAATGGGTACGATAAATTATAAAGCAATTTAAATCTTTCAGAAGACACCATCCTGCAAAGTGGAGGTGATACCCATAGTGGATTACCGATGGATACTGAAAAGAGAAGATCTGTTATTCTCTAATCTCATTAATTCAAAATGGATATTTCTATATTAGTGCACTTCTGATCACAGGGAGCTTGTAGTGATGAGGACTGGTGTCAATAAAACTGGCCCTTTTGTCGTGTGTTGCCATTTCCAGAATGTCAGGGCTTAGGTTGCACTTATACACCCTCCCCCCACATTAAGCCATTTTGTTGCAAGTGGTGTTTGCAGTCGGATGTCCAAGGACCTTCAAAGACAGGCTCTCACATCAGAGGCTACAGAGCACAAATTAAATCTGCAAGGGAGAGAGACAATGAAAAAGCTGGGGCATAGTGTTTGTTCAGTCTGAAAACAGAACTGACTGTCTTGATGTCAAAGGTCCCCAAATTCTATATTTAAGAATTATCTGTGTTTTTCTGGGGTATGTCAAATCAATTTCCACCCAAATCAAGAACCAAACCTCTTAGCGTGAATTAATATAAGATACACAGTACTTAAATCCACATATTCATTTGGTGTTCAAGTAAATAACATTAAAAAAGTACATCATTAATAAAAAAAGAATTAACCACACAGTCTTATACCATCCCAGCTACACCTGCCTTGGCTCCCACTCAGAGTCACCCCAGCTTAATTAGTGTCCATCTCATATCCTGGGTCGTTCTCCTGCCCGGCACAATTGTCCCCAGCAATTTTTTTTTACAGGCCCTCACTAATTGCTGGTTACATCTACCCTGTGATTCCTTTTGTGTTAGTCACCATCTGTGCAAAACTCCCAGCTAACTATAGGCAAAGAGCAAGTTAGCCACAAATCCACCAATTGCCACAACTTAGCCAATGCGTAGAAAACTCCTACATACCCAAATAAAAACACATTATACTTGCCATTACCACCCTCGTCCAAATTAGAACCTGTTCACACAAAGAGCCGTTTATTCCCACAGCTCCACAATGTCTCCTCGTCCAAACGTCCTCTTTGTTTCTACCACTGCAGGATGATAATGCTTCCATAGCACAGATGACACAAAACATCACATGCAGCTTAATAGGTCAATAAAGGTGGAGAGTGCAATACTACCACTTAGATTCATCATGTTCGACAGACAGAGGCATAGAGGAAAAAAAAATCATATACAGAATAAAACCCACACCTTCACTTGACCTATTGCGAGAGAAACAGTCACTGCAGCACTTATAGATGGCTTCATGTCAGTACATCCCCTCCATGCGCAGTAATGTAAACCCCCCGACTGATAAGAGATTGAATATAATATGCATTTCACATTCATCTCTCAAATGTCTCTTTCATTTGTGCCAGGAACCACACTTGCTACAAATGAAGCTAGAGTGGAGCTGTAGAAGAATTAATTCACAAGTAGGTGATAGTCTAAGTATAGTTTATTACAAGACTCAAAAGACAAATGAACAAAAAAAAAAAAATGCAAAAAGATGAGCTACAGAATGCTAGAAGGTAAAATCTACTTAATGAAAGTCTTAACCGGACTCAAGGTTACAGAGCTATAATGTTCCTACATTAGAAGCTTAAAATATCATGAGAAATGGTGCAATGACACTTCACACACACACAAACACACACCTGAGATCTAATCTCAAGAAGCATCCTGTGGTTAATCGAAATCTGATCATTAATTAATCTCAAGATCATAACTAATTATATATCACTGGAAAACAAAGATTTTACTACTGAAAGTAAAACATGATTTACATGAAACTGAGTGTGCTGAATCCAAATCTGAATTCAGAATTCGCCTAGCATGTCCAGATTTTAAGTTATAAGCATATTATAGTTTAGCGCTAGTTTGGTTGTTTGGTACACGTACTGTTGCATGACAACAATATAATAGCTGCAGCTATCACTTGGATCCCTGCTAGTGCTTCATTTGAATTACATTTCCTAGTTCCGTCCATGCTTCTGTAGCATCTGGGCATGTCTGGGCAGGTTGGTGAGCTGATATCATCAGTAGCTATACAAGCAAGACGGACCACAGACATGCCTATAGTGTGACATGGTTTTCTTGGTTGTAGGGTGTCTGTTTAAACTTAAGATGAGTAGATGCAGCTGTATCAACCATCCTGACAATTTTTGCTACATTTGTGGTAAATATACACCGTGTGATCAGCGCAAGAACCTGACCAAGAGAGTGACAATTGCTTATAAGTACTATTTCGGATGTAAAATTGGAGATAAGGATAAAAGCTGGGTACCTCATATCTGCTGTGCTGTGTGTTACTCTGGCCTCACGCAGTGGTTCGATGGCAAAAGGAAAGCAATGCCTTTTGCTGTGCCTATGGTTTGGCGCGAACTGAAAGATCATCACTCAGACTGCTATTTCTGTATGACTAAAATTGCTGGATTTTCAAAGAAGAGCAAGTCAAAAATCGTCAATCCTGATTGCGAGTCTGCTCGTAAGCCAGTGCCACATGACAAAGAGAATCTAGTGCCTCTTCCCCCTGCATTTAGTGCTACTGAAAGTGACAGTTCTGATGGAGATCAAGAGGACGATGTTGATGCCGATGAATGTTATGAATCCAGGTTTGAAGAAGGTAAGCCACACTTGCTAAGTCAGGCTTAGATGATCTGTAAGATACCTGTCTTTATCGAAAGAGAAATCTGAACTGTTGGCCTCGCGATTACGGGAATGGAATTTGCTACAAAAAGGTACTACAACATCACACTTTCGTGATTGTCACACAAAGTTTGCAGCATATTACAGGCTAGAAAACGACATCTGTTTCTGTACTGAAGTGAATGGTCTTATGCTAGAGTTAGGTTGCGAATACGTCCCCGAGCAGTGGAGATTATTCATAGACGCTAGCAAAGCTAGTTTGAAAGCCGTATTGATACACAATGGTAATGAAAAACCTTCTGTTCCTATTGCTCATGCCATGGGAATGAATGAGACATACGAATCGATGGAGCTAATTTTGAAAGTGATCAACTATTCAGCACATAATTGGAACATCTGTGGTGGCCTGAAAGTTGTGTCACTCCTTGGCCTACAGCTGGGATACACAAAACACATGTGCTTCCTGTGTCTATGGAATAGTCGTGATGACAGCAACCATTACAAAGTGAAGCACTGGCCACCCAGGGTTGAGCATACTGTTGGCCGGTACAATGTGCAACACAAATCACTGGTTGATCCACTAAAGGTGTACCTTCCACCACTTCACATCAAGCTGGGCCTCATGAAAAATTTTGTCATGGCAATGGATCGTAATGGGAACGGTTTTCAATATCTGAAGGATGAATTCGGAAAAATTAAAATGGATGCCAAACTGAAAGCAGGGATTTTTGTTGGTCCGCAAATCCGCAAACTGATGTGTGATACCACATTCGGAGCCAAACTCAACCCATGTGAACTTGCCGCTCGGGACACATTTGTGCTAGTCGTACAAAATTTTCTTGGCAACCACCGAGCTAAAAACTATCCTGAACCTGGACATGTGAAGTGGCCAGCGGATAGGAACCAGGACATGTGACATGGTCAGCAAATAGGAACCAGGTAACAGGAACTGAAAAACTGTAACTAACAGGAGAAGAGATTTTGACAAACTAAGAATTAGGACACGAGTCCAACACACCAAAAACAGGAAGCTGGAAACTAAAATCCATCCAATAGACTAAGGACAGATTAGAATTAGAAGAACACATGACTCTAAATTCAGAGAGCATATTTACAGCCAATGTGCAAGCAAGTTGGTAGCTACATCAACATACTATAATGAAAAATTGATTGCAAAAGAACATACATGGTTGTTAACAGTATAAAAAAATGAATGAACTGTTGCTTTACTTCCGATTTTTAAAAATAAGAAGTGTCAAGGAGTGAGCAAATATAATCATTCAGTCCAATTAAACATGAGTTGAGCAGGAAGACTGGCATGCACAGTGGTCCCTCCAGATTTCCTGGCCCCAATCACTAATCTGTACATTGTGAGGATGTGCAATCTGCAGGAATGGAAAATGAAAAATACGTATCATCATTCACTTTTGGCTGCTCCCATCAGGGGTTGCCACAGCGGATCAACCGTCTCCATCTCCTCCTGTCCTCTGCATCCCGCTCTGTCACACCAACCACCTACATCTTCTCTCTCACCACATCCATAAACCTCCTCTTTGGCCTTCCTCTTTTCCTCTTGCCAGGCAGCTCCATCCCCAGCATGCTTCTCCCAATATACCCAGCATCTCTCCTCTGCACAAGTCCAAACCAATGCATTCTCACCTCTCTGGCTGTCTCCAAACTGTCCAACCTGAGCTGACCCTCTAATATACTCATTCCTAATCCTGTCCATCCTTGTCACACCCAGTGCAAATCTTAACATCATTAACTCTGCCACCTCCAGCTCTGCCTCCTGTCTTTTCGTCAGTACCACTGTCTCCAGCCCATATAACATAGCTGGCTTCACTACCATCTTGTAGACCTGACACTCCTAACACTCTTCTCCACCCACTCCACCCTGCCTGTACTCTCTTCTTCACCTCTTTTCTGCACTCCCCGTTACTTTGAACTGTTGACCCCAAGTATTTAAACTCATTCACTTTCTCCAACTCTACTTCCTGCATCCTCACCATTCTGCTGTCCTCCCTCTCATTCACACACTTGTATTCTGTCTTAATCCTACTGAGCTTCATTCCTCTCCTTTCCAGAGCATACCTGCACCTCTCCAGCACCTCTTCAACCTGCTCCCTAGTCACACTACAGATAACAATGTCATCCCCAGACATCATAGTCCGCAGGGGCACCTATCTGAGCTCATCTGTCAACATGTCCATAACCATTGTAAATAAAGGGCTCAGAGCTGATCCTTGATGTAATCCCATCTCTACCTTGAATGCATCCGTCACTCCTACCACAGACCTCACCACTGTCACAATGCCCTCGTACATATCCTGTACCACTCTTACATACTTCTCTGCCACTCCAGACTTCCTCATACAATACCACAACTCCTCTCTAGGCACCCTGTTATATGCTTTCTCTAAGTCCACAAAGACACAGTGCAACTCCTTCTGACCTTCTCTATATTTATCCATCAACACCCTCAGAGTAAACATCGTATCTGTAGTGCTCTTTCCCGGCATGAAACAATAGTGCTGCTCACTGATCAGAACCTCCCTTCTTAACCTAGCTTCCACTACTCTTTCCCATAACTTCATGTTGTAGCTAATCAGGTTTATTCCTCTGTAGGTACTACAGTTCTGCACATCATCCTTCAAGTACACTTCTTTTCCACTCCTCAGGCACCCTCTTGCTTTCCAAGATTGCATTAAACAATCTGGTCAGAAACTTTACTGCCATCTCTCCTAAACACCTCCATGCTTCCACAAGTATGTCATCTGGATCAACAGCCTTCCATTCTTCATCCTCTTCATAGCTGTCCTTACTTCCTCCTTGCTAATCTGTTGCATTTCCTGATTCACTATCCCCACATCATCCAACCTTCTCTCTCTCCAATTCTTTTCATTCATCAGCCCCTCAAAGTACTCTTTCCATTTGCTCAACACACTCTCCTCACTTGTGAGTACGTTTCCATTGCTATCCATTATCACCGTAACCTGGTGCACATCTTTCCCATCTCGGTCCCTCTGCCTAGTCAATTGGTACACATCCTTTTCTCCCTCCTTAGTGTCCAGCCTTTCTTACAACTTGCCATACGGCTTATCTTTAGCCTTCGCCACCTCTCTCTTCGCCTTACGCCTCATCTTCTTGTACTCCTGTTTACTTTCTTCATCTCTCTGACTATTCCACTTCTTCTTCACCAACCTCTTCTTCTGTACACTCTCCTGTACTTCCTCATTCCACCACCAGGTTTCCTTGTCTTCCTTCCTCTGACCAGATGTCACACCAAGCACCT
>JAACJT020003202.1:214-10342 GCA_009936485.2 Gymnarchus niloticus | reverse complement strand
AAAGACATTTTATTTATACAAAAAAACCAAAGAAACAATAAACAAATAAATAGAATGACAAAAAGTTAGAGGGGGGGGGGGGGGGGGGGGGGGGGGAGGGGGATCAAAATCAATAACTGGCTTTTGGTACAATACATATTTTGATGTCTGATGGGTGACTACCTGGGGCATTTATCATTTATCGTTGTGTTGTTAACATAGAAGGTGGTTACCTGAGTGATTTAGTCTGAACTTTGCATGTTTAACATGTAAACAGTTCTGCAAACACTGCAAATAATAAGAGGAAAAGAAGTCTGTTGTGTATTTTTCCACAAATCATTTGCATGTAGTTTGTGATTAAATGTGTTGCAAATGAAATGGTCCTGCTGGAGAGCAGTAGAGAGCATGTGGGCAACTCACTGACCTCCCTTCATTAGTTTCACATGGATTTCCATAACGGTTTACCATTCCAGAGCCACCGTGAGCCTGGGGAATAGCACAATTAGCCCTGGGACCAGGAGAACAGCTTGCGGACGGAATGCCAGTCCATAGCATGGTTTGTGTTCACGCACACAAACACACACCATCAAGCACTTTGTACAATTTAACACACACCCCATCAGCCTCCACCTGTTGGTGGCATGGGAGGTAAACAGGTGTAGCTGGGGGAACTTGTAGGACAAGGGGAGAAGATGCAGACTCCACAGACACACAGAGCCAGGGGCTGTAGTGGACCCCATTGCCCTGGAGGTGTGGGGCTACCATTCCCAAATTTCGATATGATCTAGTGACTTACAGTATGCTGATCAATCTTCAGGAAAGGGCCTGTCTGACCACACCTCGTCAGTGACACCACTCTGAAGTCCAAAATGTCACTATCCTTCATTATACACATTTTCTACATGTAAAGGAGTGCATCTTTATTTTTAACTTTATTCTTCTGTAATATTACATTAGTGTCAAATAGCAGAAGTTTCTTTCTCTTTAACGTGGTTTGGCACCCAAAATGACGTGATGTTCTCCATGGAGAGCTGGTCTGATTATGCCTTAAGACGTCTACTTCGTCTTTATAATTTAATTTTTACTTGCCTTATCTCCCTCAGGGTGATGTTCTGTTTGCCTTGCCGTGTGGCCTGTTTACTATGAGCCAGCAGGTGAAATGTTTGATTAGAGAATGGCCTCCAATTAATTTATTATTAACTCAATCAGATTTTTCACCCATCCTGATCCAGGGCAGGTTTGCGGTTTGATCAAATTTTCAAGTTTTGAGGCGCCACCTAGTGTCAGCGTTTTGTTAGTGATTTCATTCACGTTAAAGGTTTGCAGGCTGAATAAAGAAACTGAATTTTAACCTTGTGTATTTTCTAAAATAGGTTTTTTAATTAAGGAAATGTCATAAAAGGTGAATGATAAAGGTAACATGTTGTCATTGCATGAATACCTGATTGTACACAGCACAATAACTGCCTAGCCCTGTAGAGAGAGGAGGGCTCCAATAGCTTTGTTCCTAACGACTGCTGTACTTGGACAAGGCACCGACTGCTTTTCAGAGGCTGTTGGACCAAAAATAAGTGGTCAGACCGTCACACCAGTGTTCAGGTCCCCAGCCCGGAGGATCTTTGTGGTATGTACAAGAAATGTGAAGGACTGGCATCCCATCCAGGGTGTACCCCAGCCTTGTGCCCTGTGAAGGGCCGGCATCCCATCCAGGGTGTACCCCAGCCTCGTGCCCTGTGAAGGGCCGGCACCCCATCCAGGGTATACCCCAGCCTCGTGCCCTGTGATGGACTGGCACCCCATCCAGGGTGTACCCCAGCCTTGTGCCCTGTGAAGGGCTGGCCTCCCATCCAGGGTATACCCCAGCCTCGTGCCCTGTGATGGACTGGCATCCCATCCAGGGTGTACCCCATCCTTCCGTCTGTCCATCCGTCTGTCCATCCATCCTTGCATCACTGGCATGGCCTGGAGCTTATCCCAGGCAAAATGGTAGTAATACACTCAGAATGGTATACCAGTGCATTGCAGGGCACACGCTCCCACACACAGTACATGACTGTAGCAATTCAGAAACACCAGTTAGCCTAACTACCCGTCTAACCCATACCACATGAGGGGAACACGCAAAATTCACACACAGAACGGAGGTGGGACTCACACCCACAACACTGTGGCACAACCCCAGGAAGCCTCCAAGCCACCCACAGATTGGACTTGAGCGTATTTAGTATTGTGGGAAAGGGGTGTGTCGCGTCTAAAGATCGTCATGTTCCTAGAAAGCTTGTTTACAACACTGACCCAGAGAACGAAAAAAAAAAACCCAGATGATTTCCCCAACAGGGAGCTGAGATGAAACAGGAGATAAAATATTCAGAAAGAATCTGCACCCACTCCTGCAGGCTGTAACAAAATCTAACATTTAGCATTAAATCACGGAAGCCCAAACACATACAAAACGCAAGTCTGACCAAAGTCTAGCCACTCAAGGGCCGGATGACCACCCGGGACTTGGAGAACTGTTCCTTTTTGGGGCTGGCCGATCAGCACCCCCGGGGCGGCAACAGGACGCCGGTCACCTGTATGACAAATTGAACATTATACGAATGACAGCCAGAGATTTACCCACGAATACAAACAGGGCATCTGAGAACCTAATACACGAGTAAGAACCTCCCTGCCCCACTGAGGTGTGTCACTGATGTAATTGTGATTCAAAGGCTTTTTAAAGAAAACTTTAAAGAAAGCCAAGCCTCCAAAAATAACTCGACAGGAAATTTCCATTTATGATTAACATTTATTGAATCTTTCAGTGCCTGTTGTTTCATGCAGTAATAATCACCATAGAACATCACTATAGAACGTATTGCATCTTGATGATGATCTACTGAGGCTGCACCACATACGGCTTTACAAGGACTTGACATACCCAGGATTATGTCAGTAGACCTGCTCAACAGCAAGCTGTCATTCACAGTACAGTCATAATCAACCCTGATGGCAGCGCCTGTCATAATCACCATCTGCCGAGACGAGAGCCGACCGCAGCGTGTGTAGCGATAACCCCGCGGTTATTTACTGTGGTTTCCAACGTGCCGCTTTTCTCCCATGTGAAAATGTTCGGCGAATGGCGGTCGAGACTCGTAGCCAATACCGGTCACCTTTTCACTGTTTTCAATGGACAGGACATGGACTACCAGGCATGCGAACGTGACTCCCTCAAGGAGTGGACTGTGGTGACTACAGGAGCAGGGCAGATGATGACACTACTCAAAGTGCTCAGGGTCAAAATACCGCCACTCTGGAGATGGTTGGTCCCCACGGCTGGTGGTCCTCATTAGGCACCGTTCCCTTCTTTGCCCCCGCTGCCGCCCTTTACAAAAACAACATTGCCTCTGCCCTCCTGAGCTCCCAGAATGCTGACAATCAGGCGGCTCTGCCTGCGGCTAGTCACACGTTCTCACGTATTGTGGTGGAATGTGGTTTGCAATTAAAGGAGATATGGGCTGTGGCTGCAAGAACCTGCTGGTCGATGGTTGTGGCATTTTCTCAGTCTGCTACAGATTCAAGTCAGCAATTTCATTTGAACTAATCCTCAATTGTTCATTTAAAATTCTATTTACTCTATGAAATTGAAAACTAGAGTTTTGAACACTCCCTCCTTCCCACAATCCGATTTCCAGGGCCAAAACTTTGAGGTGTTAATTCAGTTAAGTTTGATGGTTTGCTGCCATGATGTGATGGAAGATTCCGTTGGTGCGGTGATGAGTTGGCCAAAGTTGATCACCATGGTGATCATTAGAGTGCAGTCTGTGGTGATGTCTAGATATCCCTCCATTGGTTCAGCTATAATCTGTTTTTCATTCATATATTTCCAGTCTATCATAAAACTTCCTGAGGAAGAGCAGCTTAATCTAATCATTTTTATGAGAAAATGACTAAGATACTCTCCTAGGGGCTTGATCTTTCCTGTTAGTTGTGTATAAATTCTGCTGTGCATGGCGATGGCAGGTTCCCCTAGGGTGTCACTGCTGTCCTGTTGGTACTTGGCCTGCAGCTCAGCTAACAAGTGTCTATTAATTGTCCATAGTGTGTATGAGAATGTGAGCGTGAGCCCTCTGATGGACTGGCATTGCATCTGGGGTGTCCCCTGCCTCGTCCCTGTGCTTCCTTAGAGGCACTCCAAGGTTCACTGTGACCCGGTACCATATAAGCAATATAGAAGGGGGATGGATGGATGGATGGATGGATTTCACCCGTCCTGTATATCTACATCCTCTCATGTGAGGACTGTAGTTTTTGTTTCCTGATGTTGAAACCCCATCCCCCCACCCCCATCCAGCTGTGTGTGGGGGGGGGGGGAATCTCTTTGAGAAACGATGATTAGTGTAGGTCCAACGAAAGTGTCCGCTACCATTCTCGAGCCTGACGTATCCTGTATTCTACATCCAAATTCTCATTTTCTGTTTAAAACCTACAGCTACATTACCATAAATGTGCTTTATCGTTAAATCCTTTGCCATGTTACACATCCGGCCGTTCCCGTCATGATATCGTAATACAGCAGAGCTGCTCAGTATTTGTATTGATATTATTAGTCAATCATCACTTTGACTTGTTCACTTACCATTTCAAACCCATTACATTCAGTCTAAATTCCACCACAAGTTCTGTCAATCAAAATTATTAGTGTACTGATTACTAATAAAAAATACAGCAGGCTGACTCGTCTTTCGCCTTAATAACTAGTCCAGACGGTATACTCCATTTTAATACAAAAATGCTGTAAATGTGCTTCTCCCCATGGCTAAAGGCGGTCTGGGCCATATTACCATTCTGTACTGGGTTTCATCTGAAAGATGTTTTGTTCAGCTTGGCGCTGGGAATTCACTGACAATATGATGTTGCCTACTGGAAATGTCCAGTAATATCAATCTTCACTTACATATTTTCTTGTTACCCCATTTTTCAAAAGGTGTCCCATTATCTTTTCATACGTCATCCAATGTGGGGAGATTTTACCATTGAAACAAAGCCCCCAATGCAAAATGTGGCTTATAACATTTGTACTCCCAGCTCTGTTCCGTACAGAGTCACGGCTGTGTTTTATTCTAACATGCATGTACGTACTGAACGTGTTTCACCCTTAAGGGTATTAAAAAGCTAGCTGCTATACTGTGCTGGTATAACAGGAGACACTGTAAAATTATTTAACATCGCATTATACTCACTTCATATATATATAGTACACTGGCAAAAGGCCGTCAAGAGAAAGAGCCGAATTAGGTAGGAATGTGCCAGGTTTTGGTTACGTGCGATTGAGCCACAGACATTTATTTTTCTCCAGGCACGTGAATAAAATTAATATAAAAATGAATAAAAGACCCTATTACTGTAGGATAGGACCATAAAGACATCTCGCTTTTTTCATACTGCTCTGTGAGCCAATACCATCAGAAGAAAATCGCGGAGAGACGCAGAGATGTTTCCGGGGGAAGAAGTGGTGGGGGCAGCATTAAAGCAGGCAAAAGATTTTTGAGAGGCTTGTAGCGGTTTGGTTTGTTTGACTAAATCTAAGAGTTACTTGGCCATTGTCTCCCTGACAATATTGTCAGGCCTGAGAGGCATGGATGGAGACTGAGAGAAGAGAACATGCGAGGTGCATAAGCTGTTTAACGCCGTACCTCTTCATTTACTCCTTTAGTAACCCCCAGGTGCTGCCCTCCTGCGCTCTGGGTGGTGTATCTTTGACGTAGAGCTGTTCAGTCCCACGCCAAGATAAGTAGGCAGTCAGAGGGTTAAGCTACACATCAGCTGTGTTGACATCTTGATTGCCGTCATCAAGATGAAGGAGAGGCAATTCTGCAGGATGGAGAGGAAGTTCGAACACCTCGGTGACAGCACGTGACATTTCCCAGTTAAGGGGCAACCTGAAGGAACGCGTTGTTCTGTTGCTGGTATGCTGTTGCCACAGACAAGCAGCGGGGCAGATAAGGGAGCTTAACTACCTCTTGCTGGTTTGAGCTTTTTAGGGATCATTAGACCTGACTGTTGTATTTTCTTGCATCCCTTAACTGAGTGTATGTTCCTTTAACTCTACGATATCGGAATAAGAGATGATTACCACCAGGGGTCGCTATCGCTCTTGTTCAGTCAGGGCTCACTGAGTGGCTATTTCATATGATTCCCCATTCAATACTGCATGGCAGGAAAAAAAGGTCAGTCCACCCGCCCATCTTCTCCCAGAGGGGCTCATTGTGTTAAGGTAAAGTGCTGTTTGTAATTACTATCAATTCAATACTCTGCATTGATGTGGACTGATGAAAGGCTTAATGTGAGCCAGCACCACCTGGTGATCTCTTCTCCACATGAAAAGTCTCACTCTAGGCCTTTCTCATGTGTGGTGCTTTAATGCTGGAATGAGATACCCATCCACATCCAGTCAGCAGATTCCCTCTCAAACTTCAGGAAATGACTGAAGACCCATCTCTTCCAGGAAGACCTCTACTACCCCATCTAACCCCCGACCTTCCTCGCCATTGACCATCCCTAGTCTACGCTCTCACATTTTACACTTATCTACGAGAACCATAGTCATGGTCTTTGATCTAGCTATACCGATACCTTTGGTAGCTCAGCTGTATGCTTCTGTTGGACTACCCCGCTGCACATTGACCCAGCAGAACAACAATGAAAGGTTGTTATAATTTCTTCAGTTGTCTCTGGCACATTAAAAGCTGTATTTGGTTCCTTAAACATGTTGGGAGAAATACTTCACATGGAGATTGATAGGAAAAAACATGGAGGTCGACGTGAAGGTCGGCACAGTGCCGTAAGCATTCAAGAAGAACAAAGAAAAGCAGCAAAGGAACAGAGTCAGGGAAGTCAATCGAAATAGAACAGAATTTTGTTTATTATGGTGCATGAAATAGATTTATGGATGTGTTTTGGAAAGCGATATATGCTAAAATTCACATATTTAATGGAACTTAGCATACATGTAAACAGAAACACGAAGTGCAGTTTGGTTCCTTGGTAAGAAAGTATCACGTTTTGTTTGTTTGTTTGCTTGTACACCTTGCTGCCCATGCCATCGGTGCAGGTATGTGACATGGGGGAGGGTGAGGACATGCCTTGGGATGGGCCAAACAAGCCCCTCCATTCACCTGCAATCAGGGAGCAGTTACTAATGACATTTAGTTGTCTCCATCCGGTCCAGGGTGGACCCCAACCTTGAGTCCTTTGCTGGCTGGGATGTACCCAAGGTCCCCTGTGACCCTGTCCAGGTTAAGCATCTAGAGGGAGGATGGATGGATGGATGGATGGATGGATAAAGCAGTCTATTTATGTTTAGGTTGGAGAGAAAGTGAGGACAAGACTTAAGCTCCAGGATGCTACATTTGGCCCTCAGTGTCCATCTTTTGTACTTTCCCTGGATCTGTGGCCCCGTGTTTGTGAAATCCCAGGAGGCCCATCCTCAGGTCAACATGACATGAGGACTGACTGGCCATTCCACAGGGAGCTCTGCTGATCTGCTATACAGTCTTTAGCTCAGTTTAGGAAGATTTCTGTGGCAACAGAATCATATTGGCAACCAGAGCTTGAATTTTCTTAATATATTGAGAGTGTGTATGTTTTTTTAACTGCTTAGTTTTTATTCACAAAAACCCTAATTATTACTAAAACCACTTTAATTAAATAAGAAATATATGGACCAATTGTGGTGAAGGGGGTAGATAGTCATAACAGTAATTATGAACAGAGGTGCACTCGGTTGTTCTAAATGAACTGTGCTAAACTGTGCTGACCTTAATTCACTTTCAGAAAATTTACTGAAAATGATCTCTTTCACAAATGGCCCTAAAGAGGTGGTCATGACAAGGCTGATATGGATACCATCCCAACACAGATGGATAAGATCCACGTTCAAGCGTCCAGGCCAGTGACTGCAGTCTGTCGGTTAAGGGCTGCGTCTGTCCTGTCTGTATGCTAACATTTTTGGTGTTAAAAGTTCCGTGGGCTTGCTAACCCCGTGTTTCCCTGGGTTTCCCTCATTCACTGTGGGGCTGTGCAGCATCCACAGGTTTGGGTGAACCGGTGTTTCTAGAACAGTCCGTAGTCTGTGATGGCATGTGCAGACGTGTACCACACAACGAACTGTATCAGAGTACTGGAATGAACAAGGACTGAACATGACTGGAGGTGACAAAAACACACCTCCGAGAGAAGAGGAGTGACACTTACTGAAATAACAAGATACGGGTGGAACATGTGAGGGCAACTGGGGGAGGGACAACTGGCAAGCGAGGGTACAGTATCTCATAGATGTTCATCACTTGTCTCTGGTTCAACGTTTCATATGTTTTGACCACAACGTGAGATCAAATCGATGAAAAAATTAGATTGTTCTGTATGTACAAAGACACGTTGAGAAAACTTGATCTTTTTTTCCATATGGAACAAAACATAGCTTCAACACATGGTTGAGATCATCGCACGTGAAGGACGTCCACCAGAACAGAGATGCTGATGGAGACCCATGGAGTCGTACCCATGGAAACAGCCGGTCTGTACCTTCACACCAGTTCTGTCACAGCAGGTTTGTGGGTTCTTCTGAGTGGAGCAGAATGCAGTTTTCACATCTAACAAAGCCTCAGAACGGCAGCAATAGAAATGGAAATCCAGAGCTGCCGATTTCATGCAGGCACTTTTAGCCCTGAATGCTGTCACCTGAACTACCATCAGTTTGACTCACTCAAATGCACTGAAAGGAAGTGGTGATTGGATTTTAACAATGCATTTTTCACTTTCAAATCTAATACTTACCACAAGATAAACAGGAAAATGACTGTACATTTGAGAATCCTTTGTATGTTTTTGTACACGATATGCTCTGCAATTTCATGAGTTGTAAAGAAAAACCCAGAGGAAGGTACCAAGTCACGCAGAATCGTGCTGCAATGGCACTTCTCCTGTAAACTGACAGACCATACCTCCATAGATACGATGGGAGACAAAACCTGCCACAGTAATGGAGCTGGATGACAATAAACAAATTGGCAGGTGTGTGTGTGTGTGTGGCGGGGCATTTCTCAATGACACCAGTCCTGAAAGCATTTTCATTTCTCCAGGATGAGAAGATCACTGGCTGCACCCTAAAATTGCAGAATGAAAGCAAATTGTTCTGCTATTGTCTGCTGTTCTCAAGCTGTTTGCTAGATGGCCATTCACTGAGAAGAAACATGCATCTCAGAAAGACCGTGTGATTTTATTGTAGGCTACATCAGTTTTGAAAGACTTGAATGATATACACTTCCTTTGGAAATCAGCGTGCATTTGGTATTTCAATGAAACGTCACATAAATTAGTCACATAGTCACATTATATCACATAGTTAGTGCCAGTCAAAAGGCTGTTGGGCTAATTGTCACTAATTGCCAAATGAAGGAACCAGCCCAAACTGGTTGGCAGAAAGACCCAGCTGTAACCCAAATGTGAAGCACAAGCCAGCCAGGAACAAGGAGCAGAGTAAGTTAAGTTTCTGAACAGGGCTTGTCCTTGTCATTAGCTCTATCAGCACATACTGCCAAAAGATTTAATGGCATGCATGACATTTTCAAAATAAACCCTTTGCTAGTGTATACCAATTTGTTGCAGTGTTGTTAGCTGGAGGAAGGTGTAAACAGAGGCTGACAAGTAAGAGCAGAAGGTATCTTCTGTGATGTATTGCCTCATAATAGCTGGCCTGATATTTCAATGTTTATAAGACAGAGAGCTTGTCTTTGGCTGACAGGGTGAGGAACAGCACTTTTTCTAAAGTTTCTTCTCAGTCACGGCAGGCATGCAAATGTATTGAAAATGAATCAGCTTGAGTACGCCACATCGGAGGTGAGACCACAGCGGGCTAAACATGAGACTAGACGGCGACCTGCTTTTTCGTTACCAGAGCTGTGCTCCTGTAATCTAGCTGTGCTTCATTTACCGAGCCGTGTTCCACTAGCTTAGCTGTGACTCTTTAGCCAAGCCGTGTTCTATTAGCATAGCTGTGACTCTTTAGCCAAGCCGTGTTCTATTAGCTTAGCTGTGACTCTTTAGCCAAGCCGTGTTCTATTAGCTTAGCTGTGACTCTTTAGCCAAGCCGTGTTCTATTAGCTT
>JAACJT020003201.1:0-10342 GCA_009936485.2 Gymnarchus niloticus | reverse complement strand
TACTGATCCCCCCCCCCCCCCCATCCCCCCCCCTCCCCCCCCCCCCGCCCCTCCGCCCCCCCCCCCACCCCCCCCCCCGCCGCTACCCCCCGCCCTCCCCCCCCCATACCCACACCCACTCCCGCCGGTACCCCCGGCCATTCCCCCCCCCGCCTCACGTACCAGCCAGAAAAGCGTCTCGGAGTCCAGTGTAAACGCACCGAAACGGCGGCGTACTCACAAAAGAACTCGGCCACAAGCTCGGCGCTGCCCTTCAGCGTGATTCCCTTCAAGGTGCTCGACATCTCGGCCTCGCTTCTTCTCTCCGCGCCTCCACGCCGTACGTCTGCCGCTCTCCTCCACCCGCCGTTCGGTTTGAAATGGCGAGCTCTCGCCACGCATGCGCACTGCGGCGCGCTTTGATGACGTCGTCATTAGGCGCCGGGCACGCGGCGTGATTTAAAAAAAAAAAAGCCAATAAAACATTTTTAGGAAAAAGGTTTCACTCGGGTTTATGCTTGATTGAAACTGTATATGATAAACCACGACTTTATTCTCGTATGTAAATGACTCGAATTTTGAGTCAACGATACTTAATGTGTTGTGTGGGTGCTTGATCTTAATTTTAAGTTTACTTTAAACATTTTTTACATGTAAATATTTTATGGCTATAATATCCCTCTGTTTTGTTTTCGCAATAAAAATATATATTTAAACACTTATGTGCGTGCGCCTGGTGTCTGTAACATTCGCTCATCTGTGTGTTGACATTTGACTTGGAGGTGATGACGTCACCAATGTCAGAAAGTTGTTCACGTTGCTTTTTACATCTTAATCTTTGCAGTTGTACAGCCCCTGCGGTGGTCCACGCCAATACATGTCAAAAAGTTGTTTTTTTGTTTGAATGCATCCACGAACGTACCAGTGAACAATTTTTAACAAGCACTGTGGCCTGGCTGCCCAGCATACCGTGCAACACTCCGGAAAGGGGTGCTGCTTTAAGTTAAGATAAGGCCTTAAGTTCAGATTTGAACTTCATTAATCTGGAAGGAAACTCTTCTGACGGAGGATGCTTACATTTATGACAACATACTGTGGAACAATCGGGAAAAGATTTCACACGAAGTTACTTTAGTAATTACATCAAAAGAAATAGAGTAATAAAACTGTTCATGGTGTAAATAGTTGTTATTGTAAGTTTTGAAAAGTGGACAAGTATGGATGCTTGTTAAAAGTTAAAACGTTTCATTAGATACCATGAATGGATTGTGTGGTAGGTTCCCCCAGGTTGCAGTGTGTATGGTGGCTTGTGTACCTTAATCCTGAGCTGGTCTAATTATGAAGACATGGCTTCTCGTTACACGGAACTCCTACCTCTCTGCCTCCACACATAGCCACAGTGCTGTATAGCAGAATCAAGGTAATTTTTCATATGATTTTGCCATGCAGCTAGCAAGGGTACAGTTAGCTTTGGCCTAAAAAATAATTCTGAATATGGCTAGCACAGTGGTTGGCAAGGTGAGGGCTGGGGACTTGAGTCCCACTCTGTTCTCTGTCAAATTTGCATTTTCTCCTTACTATGGCTGGCCATTCATGCTTTATTATAGGTTTACCCTTGTGCTACTCCAGTACCTTCCTGTAGCCTGAAACATACTTTTAGGCTAATCGGTGTCTCCTGTGAGGCATGATTATGTGCAGAGGAACAGATGTAAGTCTGTTATTTTTAAAATCATCTCCTGATATCAGTCCTAGAGTATCTTGTGAATAAGACCAGAACTGTGAAGTCCTGCAGAATAATTTGATACGGACCAGCTGCTGAATTCTGGGAATTTCACCAGTTTTTTTGCAACTCTGTAAAAGAAAAAAATAGAAGATAACACTTTCTTTTATCATGTGAACCCTTTATTTCACAGTTTCATATTCAAACCAGATGTTACTTCAGGCGTGACCAAATTGCTGTGATTGTTTGTAGGCAGCATGAAACAAAAGGCTGTTTGGCGATCTTGGCACAGAGATTTTACCTTCCAGGTGGGGAGGGGCTTGTGCTCAGGGTTTTGGCCCTTCTCCCATTCCCACAGGGTTTATGATTCTGACAGCCCAGGCTTAGCTCATCAAAGAAAGCATTGCATCATGCATTTCCTGGATGCTTGCAGTATTGTGCAGCTGTATAAACATGTTAGCCAGTGCTGTAAAACCTTTGCCTAAGTCTTCCCACAAAGACTGTTTAATGCCTTGTTTGAGAGGAATCCTTTTCAGGCTTTACGAGCAGATGTGTGTGTGTGAGGTTCATTTTTGTGAATAAATGGACCACTCGAATGGACCGATATTCGGTCATACGTTCTGCAAAGCAACACCTGCTGGTAATCCCGCGTTCGCCTGAGTAGTCCCACGGTAGACAATTTTTGCATGTGGTTCCTCGGTGGAGGAATGAGTTGCCAATGTACATTCGCTCAGCGAATTCCCAATCAGCCATCAAGGAATGCCTCAAGATTCAACTCTTCCTGGACCACCTCTGTCAAGTCATGGAAACGCTGACCTTTGTGTCATTGACTACTCCTTGTTTATGCTCCTGAATACAAAAGTTTGCACCTACCTAGTAGGACGTGAGTCCTGAATTTTGATTTGAAAATCTTCTATCGTAGGTTCACCCTCAGACAAGTACTATAAGAGTATCTAAGAACACTAACTATCTGATTTTGCCTCAAAACTGTGCATATCCTAAATAAAAGTCAGTACTGTATTTGTATTGACTGTACACCGTGAATTTTCAAGTTTACATTCCTGGGTGTCAATTACTTTGTTATTTTCACACTGTCATTGTCTGGGCTACATCTCGTCAGGGTACGAGAGAGCGCTCTGTAAGTGAAGGATTCCGTTGCATGGTAATAAACTTCATCTTCATCTTGCTGTGTGAGGTGTTGTAAAGTTCTTGCTTCAGTGCTAACCTGCACTTGCTGCTGGTCCCTCACTGGATGGTCAGTCTAGCCTCACTTTAACCTGGGGATGCTCCTTGACTATGATTGTGATGTGTGGCATGGTGGCTCAGAGGATATACTTGTAGGATTTTGCGTTTCCTCTGGTGTTCACGTGGGTTATCACTTGGTTCTCCGAGTTCCTCGCAGCAGTTTGAAAATGTGCATTTTAGGTGAATTAGTATGTCTAAAATTGCCCACATCGGGTCTGTGTGTGTGACTCTTTGCCCTGTGCTTCCTGGGATCGGCTTCAGGCTCCCGGTGATCTTGTGTTCTGAAAGTTCCATCAGTCTTCCTGTGGAAGTGAATCCGACGTTGACGAGCCGGCAGTCTGCCAGTCCGTGATCGGACCTTTCAAAAGTTGAGCCTCGTTAACGTACCGGAAATAGCTTCTTTAGCAATAATTTATACCTTTTTGATTTAAGACTGTGTGTTATAATTATAACAAGCGACTGCTTCATTCTCTAGGCGTCCTGTCCGTTTCCATTTCGGTCAAACTAAACAAAGTGTCACAGTTTCTGTTTAATGTGGAATTTTAGAGAAGATTGCAGGCCCAGTTCAAAAAGCACCTCTAATACATACTGTGTGTGATGATGATGTTTTTAATGCACAGCTTTCTATGCTGCTGTGCACAGTGCAGCACAGGCACACCTGAATCATAAGCCTGAACGGTTAAAACGCTTCGTCTGAGTGGTGAAAGATTCATTCATCTAGTTTATGTACGGTGAAAGAAACTCTCTGTTCCTAAGTGAATTACTGCCCGTGTCCAATCAAAAAGCTGCTTGGTTTATGATTAGCACACTTCTACAAGCTCAGTCCCAGCATGCACTGGGGCATTAAAAATAGTGGAACCGAGTCACTGTGAGCTTTCTCTGTGTATGGTTAAAGACGTCTCAGAGGAGCCTTCTGTTAGGGAAGTCTTGCTGTGCCTCCAAAGAGAGTAGCCCTTCTTTCTCTGGCCTCCGCCTTCTCTCTTTCTCCTCTTGGCATGAACCTGGTCAGCACTATTCACAGCACAACGCTCTGTCTGTGTGACGCTGTGGCCAGCGAGGGCGTGGCCTCCTCCTTCAAGGAGGTTTTCACAAGTGGAATCCCTATGATCTCATCTGCTCCAATAGCCAGGCTGTACGCCATGTGATAAATCCCAAAATGGAGACACAAAGACATCGATAATGACTGAAGAAGAAAGGCCGTCTCTACGACTACCCAGACGTGTATGGCACTGGAACCTGATTCCGCAGCTCTGTACTGTTGCGTGACCTTTGACCTAAGACTAAAGACAAGAATGTTACTGAACAACGGCTGAAATGCTCTGAGTTTCGGCTTTTTTTTTGGCGGTGGGGGTTACTTGACCTGCATTTGGAGGCCACGAAAAGGGGTAACTAAAATTCATGTCATTTTCAGCTGTCTTACAGTGAAATTGCAGACTGTTGAAAGCCTGGGTGTCGGAGTGGGAAAAACGCAGGCAAATACAGCTGTCAGGGAGACCCGGGTGTGGGAACAGCTGTGCCTTACAAAGGGCCAGCAGGTGGTCACTTAAACTGGAGATAAAGGCTGCACTTGTCAACCCTGGAGACACCATACTTTTACTCCCGTAACGTGAAAGCGTCATAGCGAAAAGGTATCAGATGTGCACAGAGCACCCAAATGGGAAGGTGACTTTGAATAAAATCACGTTAATAATCAGACTAGTAACTCACAGTAGCGAGGGCATCCTGCTCGCTTGCTGGAGATGCGTTTACCTGTTTAGCTGCTGGCCAATCAGCTGTATTCCTTTATGATGTAGTTACTGTGCTCCTGTCGCTTTGGTCCTTCGGGCTTCGCACCTGGGCCTACGTGCCCCTTGGCATAAGCAGCGCCCCCGATTATGTACTTCCACGCAGCCCGTCTGCTTTTGTATTACAGAGGTGATGGCCAACGTTCTGAGAAGTTCTGGGTGTGGGAGAAGGACAGAGTGGAAACATGTTTACTTCTGGTTGTGTAATGCATGCCCCTTTAGTTCCTCTGCTTTCTCTCCTTAGTTCAATACCCCCTTCCTCCACATACTTGCCCACAGTCCTGCCTCATTTCCGCCCCATTGGCCCATCAGTTTCTGTCTTCACTTTTCTCTGCCCCATTCCTTGCCCTGAAAGCAGGAGCACAAGGCCCACCTGGTGCTGCAGCCAACACCAAGTTCGTTAACAGCAGTGCCATCTCTCTTGCTCCACTGGTCGAAGACATCAGGCACAACACATTTTATTTGTCGCTGTAGTTTGTTACAGTGAAATTTCACCTGGCATCTCTCACGAGAGCAGCAGTGAGAAGAGACAGAACAACATAAACAGACTCACAATTAAATAGAAATACAAGTAAGAAAACTGTAAACTGCGCACAGTCCAAACATGGTACGACGTGCCAAGGAGAGCGGCGGTGTGTGATGATCTTAATCTACACTGTTTCTCGTAGCGGTTCGCTGAGGGTGTTAAGACAGCTACAGCTCTTGAAATAAAACTGCCCCTAAGTCTGTTTGCGTGCACGTGTATTAATCTGTACCTTCTGCCACAAAGTAGGGGGTTTATCAGACCGTGTCTGGGGTGGGTGGACTCCTTAATGATGTTAGTAACCCTCATCTTCAGACGGCTGCCAAACACGCTGTACAGATTTGACCTGATCTTTCTTCGTGTTGTTTTTACCACTCTGTACAAACCTCCGTGGTTCTTTACTGTACAGCATGTGTTCTACGGGCTTGTAAAGTTCGAAAAGATGCTCTCCATGGTAAATGAGTTCATGTTAAGAATGAGTTTCTGAGGTACTTGGGCTTGTTTCAGCTTCTTTAGAGAGAATAGCCTTTGTTGAGCTTTTCTCACTAGGGACGAGGTGTTGACAGTCCATGTAAGATCCTTTGTTAAGCATACGCCTGGAAACTTGAAGCTTTCCACGCTTTGTACCTCCTCTCCCAAGATATAAAAAGGGAGATGGGCAGTCTTCTTTGTTCTCCACCACGATCTCTTTTGTCTTAGTGGCGTTAAGGATCAGGTTGCTTTCCTGTCACCATTCTGACAAGGTTTGCACCTCCTCCCAGTAGGCTGTCTCCAGGTTCTCTGGTCATGTTAACAGCAGACTTAATGTGGGGTGGATGGGGCTGCAGTTATATGTAAAGAGAGTGAACCAGGATCAAAGACACATTCAATCTGCACAATGCAGAAATCCTATCCCAGGCAAATACGAAGCAGGCCAGCTATTCTTCTGCCAGTTCCAAAAACAAGCATATTGTTCTGAACCCCGTATACGAGCTCAAAAGATGCAAGGATCAACGAGGACCTAACCGGTACCGAACCGCTTCAGACCGGTTTGAAGCCGGTTCAGATTTCTGATTGGTCGGTTTAGACCAAGGTAACCGACCAATCAGAAATCAGAAGAACCGCTTATGCTCACACGAAACCAGCCAACCACGTCCAAGCTCCAGACAATCCCACCCACTAAACTATATATGAAGGGAGGGAAAAATGTATCACAATGTATCACAAAAATGTATCACAAATCACACAACATGTGCACTGATGATGTCACCTCGACTGGTGATGAAACGTTTGCAATCTAACTGCCAAGCTTGGTGAACAATTCAACACCTCAAAGAGAGTGAAGCCTAGCTTAAACTTCATTTTTCCATGCTCCATCACGGTCTAACGCACAGCTAAACATGTGGACACGTGTACCTGTACATTCTCGGTTGGCAGCCGTGATATTCCACCCGACCAGCAGAGGGCACCTGTTGTCCACGTGGTCTGAATGAAGCATTAGTAGACTTAAATGGACTTTAAGCAAAAGTGGAAGCACACACACATTCACAATTGGCCATCAAGAGCGATCCGCTTTTGCTTCTGTTCTGTTTTCTTGAGAGACGAGTTGTAAATACGCTGGTTCCTCTAGGCATCCTCACATAGCTGTTCGTGAGGAATACTCTCCTCTTCTACTCCTTCTTTCTCGACGTCTGTTCTTTTACATTCACCTCTGCCGTCTACTGGAAATCCCTCGCAGTGCTCTAACCTATTCTTGCACAAGCACAAAATGTCCGCTAGATACAAAATCTGGGCTGTACGCGCACAGTTCGCACGGACACTCCTGATGACGAACTTTACATCGCGTGCCGTGTGTGTGGACTGTGACAGAGCACGGAAAAGTGAAGTATGAAAAGACCTCGAAGAGGATAGGGCTCAGTGCACTGCCCTGTGGTGATCTGGAGTTCAGTATGAGAGTAGATGAGCTACTGGGTCCCAATCTTACCCTCTGTGGTTGGCTGGTTGGTTGGTTGGTTGGTTGGTTGGTTGGTTAAGAAATCCATAATCCAGTGGCACAGTGACGGTCCTAATGCCAGCTTGAACAGTTTGTCCACAGGTTTATGGCCAACTGTTTTGTTGGTGGTCCAGGGGTGTGAGGGGGTTGTGGAGTACGATAGAAACTGCACCCTCTGTAGATCTGTTCACTCTGTAGGCACTGTTGTTTGTCCACATTGGAGGGAATGATGGTTTTCATGTGTGACAGTAACAGTTTTTAAAAGTACTTATTGGTGTGAGGGTGATCTTACGATAGTCATTGAGACACATTACTGCTGACTTCTTGGGTACCAGAGGCCATACACTGTTACTAGTGGTTATAAAGGTTCTTAAAGTGCATACCCTTTAGAACTCACCTGCCGGCACTGAAGAGAAGGTCAAGCTCAAAGACTAATTTCCTGATTAGTAGAGCGAGGCCTGTCTGTTAATTACTGGTCACTCACACTACCATATAAGGGTCAGAGCGCCATGTTGAAGGTTGTTCCCAGCCTTGATGGTTCATGAGACAAGCCTCATCGCACAAATGATGACGATGGGAACAAACCACCCTTGTACTGTTTGGTATGGCTGGCTAAGATTTAATATGACTTGACATGATAAAAGGCCATTTAACAACAGCCATTTCACTCTCTGGAAAGCTACTTGCCTGATGACTAGAGATAATGATTTTCTTACCTGGCTCATGCCACCATGCTGACCATGACCCTGTAGCAGATAAGCGGTACTGAACACGGATGAACTGTGTCATTCATTCAGTGTGGTCCTGTTAAATAAGAACATAGCTCTCAGCATTTGCTAATCGCGACCATGATTAAAAGAGACCTACTCCCAGTGGTCTACTGGATCCTAAGAAGGTTCGCATCTACAGCATGACTGACCAGCATCTTCAAAAGCATCCAGATTTCATCTACTTTACAGAGCCATGTTTAGCCAGTGGTATGCAATAATATTATCTACTTGGAAGATGATATGTCAGTTGCTTGGTGAGGGCTGTTCCAGCCTCAGCGTCTCGCCCTCGGTTGGATGAGTCTCAGCTATGTGTGAAAATGACCCTGTTATGTCTGTGGCATCAGGTAAACAGATCAAACAACTCAGTACCTGACACTGACGCCAGTCACACCTGAACCGAGGACGTTCAGAACATACCGCTGTGTAAACAGACGCCCCTTTGTAAAGGGTACTCTGACCATACCGAGTTTACTGTGGACTTCAGATGGTATAAAGGAACATGAAGCAATTTGTGATTATAAGAACAACTCCCTGAATGTACCTAAAATATCATCTTTGTAAGCTGTTTATGTTCATGCACATGAAAATAGCAGGATAAAATTTTGGTTTTTAAGTGACCTGTCCAGGAGCCCTTTTGTTCTAAAATCCCCTAAGAAAATTATTCATTAATAGTAATAACAATATTTTGTTCTTTTAGCAAACCAAACAGTAGCCCGCCTCCACGTTGAGTTTATGCCTGGTCTGAAGGAACTTTCTGCTTCTTCCAGTCTCCAAATGACATGTAAGGTCTTGCCCTGTTGTTTAGCATGGCAGCACTTTCAAAAACAAACATTCGCTCTATTAGAAATGCCATCCCTGAGTTATCATAAGAGGGAGTTACACAGAGCCAACCATCGGCTATCTGTGCCGAGGCACGCTGGACACTCTGTTTGAAGAAAACGGCTGGGCTGTTGGGACGGAGCTGTGTTTTGACTGCTCAGCGGAAAACTTTTCTGAAATGTTTTGAGTTCCATCAAGCAGTCAGCAAAGCCTTTTCTCATTGAATGTCAGCTTTGAATTGTGCTGTCCAGACCCAGTAAAGTCTCACCTCATGATTGGAGAGTCTGTGATTTCTAACAATAGTTGGCAAATCCTTATCCTACTCGCATAATTCTTGACCCAAAAGAATGATTTTAATTGGGTTTTCTTTATCAACCTTTCCTCAGATCCAGGAGTTGTACCACACCCACATCAAGTCAGTCCTGCCTTGGGCATGGAAACTGGATTCAGATAAACGACTGAGTTCATGTTAATGTTAACGAACGACGTCCCAGATGCCATCGGTCCTCATCACCATAATATTAACTACAGCTGTTGCCAATCAAGCCGCTTCTTTTAATTACCTCCAGTTCCCTTGCCTCACTGTGAGGTATTGCCTTTCCAAACCCCTCACTGAGTAGTTTAGCACTGTGAAGGCTGCCTGTGTACGATCACTATTAGCGCTGTTTTTTTAACCTTTCATTCTGTATTTGTTTGCTGTGCTGGTTGCCCAGTTCTGAATTTTGACCGTTTGCCTGTGACCACCATTACGTTCTGGATGTCTCCCTGGTTTCTAGAAATCTTGTCTCTTCAGGCTTTGATCCCACCTGTTTTGACCACAGTTAAAGAACTCTGCTCTGAACTTGGATCCGGTCTATGTAATCATTTCAGGTTGCACATCCTCCATATCAGGACAAGACAGTTCGTCAAACTCCAGTATGATCATTCACAACAGACAGAGGCTTACTTACTCAACCCATGCAAGACCAAACATAGTTCATGGAAACTGACTATATTCTGTCATCATTGTGGACGTCTCCTGCCAAGGATCTAATCACAAAATATTTTTCCTCTACATAAGTGATTGGAAGGACTTCAGACAGTTCAGGCATCTTAAACCCAGAAACTGTTGATCAGATGATTATATCTGAGGGGGAAACTTTGCAGAGGTACTGCTGGCTTTGACTGCTCCATGCCATAACTGTGGTTCATTGTGGCAAAGGTGGAACCAGGCTGCCACTGGAGTGAAGGGGGTCAGAGGTCAGAAGGGCGACGTGCTCAAGGTCAAGCGGTCACCTGAGTCTGTGCCTTTCTCCAGATGGCCTGTTTAAACCCCAGTGTGACCGAGCTGCAGAAGTCAAGCTGGTAATGAGGTGCTTTTGAATGTCATGCACACTTCACTTGCTGTATGAAGGTCGCTGAGTGTCTTGCCTCTCACTTTTCCTACTCAATTCAGTTTTATTTATATAGCGCCTTTAACACGGAGCGCGGTCACAAAGTGCTTTACATAGTCCCGGGCCCACAGTCCCCAGAGAGTAAGCCAAAGGTGAC
>JAACJT020003200.1:0-10343 GCA_009936485.2 Gymnarchus niloticus | reverse complement strand
TGTACTTTCATATGTGTATAAATCAAATTGAATAAGTACTTGGAATAGATTGGAAGAATATTAATGCAATTTGAATGCCGTTTCTTTCAGGAACGGCAGTTTGTACAATATGAAATTTATAGCATCTAACTTCATGCTGTCATTTACTAATGCATAATTGTTTCTGTTTCAGTCTATTTACCAGATGCCACTGTCAAGCAAAGAAAAAGCTGCATAACCTTAGGCAGCGTGTTACCTTTCTCTGACCCTGCAGCAAGAGCAGAGTACCTTGCTTAGAGAATAGTTATTTAAAAAAAAGTTAATGAAAACCATAAAGTAACATGAAGTACATATTGCTTGTGTGGGTATTACCTGATGGAAATCTATTTCATTAATAAAATAGACTAAACATCATGCCATTAATCTACAAAGTAATGTTACTGTTTTGGCTACCAGAGAAGGAAACAGCAGGGAAAGATTCCATATATATAAAGTCTAGTGAGCTACCAGAAAGAGAAATTAACACATGGGCTGCATCCACTGCTCACAGGGAAAGGGAAGGCAAATGCTGTTAGACCTCACACTGCCATCTATAGAGTATTCAACCAAATTTGGTTGCTGTAGATTTGGCACAAAAGCCACCATAAAGTTCAGGTTAAGCTGTGGTAGACCTCAATGAGGATTTTAAGCCAGCGGTGTCCTCTACACCAGAGAGATAAGAGAAGGAATCAATATTCAACAGAGGAACGTTGCAAGAGATATTTGTAGTTCAGTAGTTTTAAGATCTGGTCTAAATCTTTTTAGGACGGAACGCAAGTTCCTTTAACATCTTAGGGAAATGAATTAAATCTTGGTCTCACCACAAGACATTTTTAAAGGCCATGTCCAGTTCATTTGGATAAAACAGTAATTAAATTCCAAAATTGATTTATGAATTTGTGTACACCGCATTCTTTTATTGGAGTTGTTCAAAGGTTTTTTTTTTTTTTGTATTTCAAAATTGGTTTGTTAAATCCTTGTCATTGACCTGCACGCTTGTGAAGCACGTCTGTGTCAGTAGTGTGCTCTGGGCCAAATACCACGAGAAGCGGCGATAATTTACAGGTTATCGTCACTGCATTGTTATCTGTCAGAATGGTGGCCAATAAATTGTGTGGGGCTTTATCGATTATCTGGTGGACTTTTTGGGCGAGCCTGGACTTTTGAAGAGAGAGGGAATTCATCTTGCGTGGCCAGGTGCGAATCTCATCGAAAAGCATAGCTAATGGCTTTGGTTAGTCAAGATTTTCCCGTCGAGGCCTCAGACTTGGCTTAACCGACCGTCTGCTAGCTGCTTAGAGTTGTCACCTGAGGTTCATTATATTGAGACTGTCTGTTTCCTGCACTTTATATTGTAGAGGACTATTCCACAACATCTGCTTTAATAACCTGATAAATATCAAGTTAGAACCGTTGTCACAAAGTCCCTGTGAGGTCAGGCTGAAGTTGGGATTCTGGGATGTGAGGCCTTTGACCCCCAAGGCATTGCTTATAAACAATAGTGTAACCAACTCTTGTCTCTGTATGTTCTCCTTGATGGAAACTTGGCTCAATCGCGACGACTACTTGGCACTAAATGAGTGTCCCCTCCTGTCGTCACTTCACGTGCTTGTAACTCCCCACCGTCGCTTACTCTCGTCATTTATTGACCACCTGGGTCGTATAGTAGTTTTAAGTTTTTTGATTTCCTGTCTGATCTAGTTGTTAGTACTGACAAAGCTGTAATTGTTGGGGATTTTAATATCCACATGGAAAATGACTCTCATCCTTGCACTATGGCATTTGCCTCTCTGCTTAAATCTGTTGGTATTGTGCAGAATGTAGTAGGGCCTACTCACTCAGGTAATCACACTTTAGACTTGATTCTCAACCACGCTATCCCTGTGGAGCACGTGTCTATTCTCCCTCTAAACCCTGCAGTCTCAGATCACTCTACTAACATTTGAAATATTACTGAGATCTGCTACTCTGAATGTCTCCAAAGCAAGCGTTAGTCGCCGTATTACTCTCTCACCCACAGTTGCTATCGTTAACAGGCTTCCCCTGGCGTTCTCCCAGATTGGTAAGCCCACAAATGAATCTGAACTCAAACAGGTATCAGTTAATATAACTTATCACTCACTTTGTAGCAATCTTGACTTGGTTGTTCCTTTTGGGAAGAAGGTGCTTAAAGAAATGTGCTTCTTGGTATACTGGCTATACCCGTGAGCTTTAAAATGCTTCAAGGAAATTGGAGCATAAATGGCACTCATGAAATTTGGAGGTTTTCAAAATTGCGCCCACAGATGTTTGTACTTTAAAACATTAAGCCCCAATCGCAGCTAGATCCACATCTCTCTCCCGGCTGACAGACGACAAAAGTAATGGTAGGTTCCTGTTTGGTTCCATGTCTAAACTAATTAGGAATTATTCTGGTGTAGCCTATACCTACAGATAGGTTGCAATTTAAAAGAGGAAAAAAAAAAAAAAAAAATAAAAGCAATGACTTTAGCATTCTTCGTTGGTAAAATAACATCAGGAAAATAATCCAAAGTAGTACCACTGCCACAGATTGCTTCCAGAATCTGCTTGGTCCCCCTGTAGTGGATAGGAGTAATGCAGCAATGTTGGATTCTTTCTCCTCTATAGAAGAATCTGAACTTCTGAACCTAATATCTCCCTCCAAACCAGCTAGCTGCATGTTGGGGCCTATTCCTGCAAGGCTTGTTAAAGAGATGGACGGGGCAATCAGTAGTAGCTTACTAAACTTGATTTAACTCATCACTAAGTCTTGGATATGTACCAAAATCACCAAGTAGCTGTTGTCAAGTCTGCTCTTAAGAAGCCTAAGCTTGATCCTAGTGATTTGGCAAATTATACGCTTATCTCAAACCTTCCCTTCTTTAAAATCTTGAAGAAAATGGTAGCAAAACAATTGTGCTTGCTCCTCCAGAGAAATGGCATAACAGAAGTATTTCCATCTGGGTTTACACAATGTTACAGTACTGAAACTGCATTGGTGAAAGTAACAAAGGACCTACTTGTGGCCTCTGATGGTGGTTGTCTTTCTTTGCTGGTGCTCTTAGATCTCAGTGCAGCATTCAATACTATCGACCATGATGTTCTCTTAGACCGACTTGAATCTCTGGTTGGTATTATGAGGCGGGCTCTGTCCTGGTTACGGTCCTATCCCACTGACTGCTACCAGTTTGTGTGTGTTAACAATAAATGCTCTGATTATACTAGAGTTAGTTATGGTGTTCCACAAGGATCTATGTTGGGCCCACTGCTATTCACCCTGTTTATGCTGCCATTTGGTGACATAAGTAGAAAATATGGTATCGATTTCCACTCCTATGCTGATGACACACACAGCTACATGTATCAGCTAAACCTGGTGAATTGCCTCATCTGTTAATGTTTGATGATTGTCTTAGATATTAGGAGCTGGATGGCTGGAAATTTCTTGCTCCTAAATCAAGATATTACAGAAAGTAATGCTGCTTGGTCCTAGAGGGCTTCAAGTACAGGTTGATGTAAAATATAATGGATGCTTACTTAAACCAAGCACATTGGTTAGAAATCTTGGTGTCTTTGTTAACCCAGATCTGTCCTTTGATGCTTACATTAGGAATATCACTAAAACAGCTTTTTTTTTTTTTTTTTTTTTTTTCCTCCTCTCTATCTGAGGAATATAGCCAAGGTTTGGAAAACATTGTCCTTCAATGACGCAGAGAAGCTAATTGGTGCTTTTATTGGTTCTGGATTGGATTATCGTAATGCTCTGTTTTCTGGATACGACTCCAGGTTGTTAGACTTGGGCTGGTGCAAAATGCTGCAGCAAGAGTGTTAACTGGAACGCTGAAGTTCGATCATATTAGTCCTCTATTGTCATGTTTACATTGGCTTCCTGTCAAGTCTCACACTGACTTCTAAAGTACTATTACTAACCTATAAGGCCTTGCGTGGTTTAGCTCCATAATGTCTGTCTAATCTTTTGGTTCCTTGCTCCTCTCTGTTTAAGTCTAGCCTTAGAACACATCTTTTTGGTGTAGCTTACAAGAGTCCTTGGATAGTTACTCAGTCCCCAAATATAGCCTATAGGCTGAGTTGTAGAGCTGGGTGGGGATCAGTGCCATTGTCTTTGGGTGAACTGTTCTGTCAGTACCGTCACTCCCACTTTGCAAGTTCTGTGTGTTATCGGAGTGCTGGCTTACAAGGATTCCTCAAGCCTGTGTCCCTATTGGCCTCTCCCTCAGTTATGCTGCCATCTCTATCATTGCTCTTGCTATTTTATTTGCAATTATTGCCACCTTAAATTGCTGCTCTGCTCATTCATATTTTTTTTTTTTTTTTTCCCCCCACGCCCCCCTCTTTAGGGTGCTCCTTTCAGAGGTTTGGATTCAAGAGATGCCCTTATTGTCTGCTGACCACCCCTTCTCTCCAATTCAGCTGTCCACACTGTCTGGCTTGCTGCCTTCTGAACCACTGAACCTGCTCTGATCACTGGACTGCATCTTGCAGTACCCTGTTGTCCTCGTGAGTGTTACAACATTGTTTTTATTTGTACTAATTAGTTTGTCCAGCCCGGTACCAGCCAGAGGAGGATGGGCTTCCCCCTTGTGTCTGGTTCCTCCCAAGGACACTGCTGCCTTTGGCTTACTCCCTAGGGACCCTGAGCCCGGGACTCTGTAAAGCGCTTTGTGACAGTGCTTCTTGTTCATCATCATTATTCTCTTTCAGCTGCTCCCATCAGGGGTCGCCACAGCGGATCGACAGTGTCCGTCTCCTCCTGTCCTCCACATCCCGCTCTGTCCCACCGACCACCCGCATGTCCTCTCTCAGCACATCTACGTCCTCTTTGGCCTTCCTCTTGCCTGGTGGCTCCATTCTCAGCATCCTTCTCCCTGTGTACCCACCATCTGTCCCCTGCCGTGTTGCAGCCAATGCAATGTCACCTCTCTGGCTTTGTCTCCAACCTGAGCTGACCATCTAATATACTCATTCCTAATCTCATGCAAATCTTTTCAACTCTGCCGCCTCCAGTCTTTTTGTCAGTGCCACCGTCTCCAGCTGTCAGTCATGCTGCTGTCACACTGCCCTCGTACATATCCTGTACCACTCCCACCTTCCTCCTACAACTGCTCTCTAGGCACTTTGTCATATTCTCCAAGTCCATGAAGACACAATGCAACTCCTTCTGGCCTCCTCTACATTTCTCCATCAACAGCCTCAGAGGAAACATTGCGTCTGTAGTGCTCCTCCCTTCTTAACTTATGGGGGGGAAAAAAAATGTAGCCCCAGCATAAAGTTAGGGATAAGAGTAGTGCAAGCCGAGTAGTTGCTGCAGTTCTGCACATTGCCCTTATTCTTAAAATATTGGTACCTGTCCACTCATCAGGCATCCTCTCAATTTCCAAGATTGCATTAGAAACCCTCTCCTGAACACCTGCATGCTTCCACAGGAATGTCATTTGGGCCAACAGCCTTTCCATTCTTCATAGGTATCCTTCCTCCTGGCTAATCAAGATCCAAATAGCAGAGGACCCTCAGGTAAGTATAGTTTTATTAATCAGTTCACACCAACTGATTTACTTGCAGCTTTCCAAGAAGGATAAGGCAGAAGTGAAAAGGCAAAGCAAAATGTGGGTATCTGGATGGATACAGTGATTGGCATCTTCATGGACTAAGCAGTTAGCAGACAAGTTAAATCTCCAATGAGCCCTGGGAGAAAAGTGAGATCATTGATGTAAGCCGGTGTGTGGAATTTGATTGCTAGACTGGCTCAGAAGTAATGTACCAAGTTGAGCCAGGACTCTATATGCCCTTTTTGGATATGGGGTTTTTTTTTTTTTCTCCCCCCCACTCTGCAAACTATTGCTAGCAATAAAGACTTGTCTATGGAACCGACTCATTTCTCTTGCCCCAGCTCCTGGGTGCTTCCCCCAAAGATCACACACTGAAAATCTACCATTGTTCCCCAATGGGTGCACCTGACCTATCAGGCCATTAGGCTGCACCACCCCATTACCCACATCAGTAGCAAAACACCATGCTCATTCAGTTCCCCTCATGTTGTAGGGGGCTTGGTGCAAAACAATGGGATTCAGCCTAGAACTCAACATGGGGGGGGTCAGGGCACCATGAAGGGGCCCTTGGTTCACGTGGACAGGGCTCACCCTGTGAGCAAGTGTGGGGACTCTACCTTGCCGAAAAGGTAGAGTCCCCAATGGAGAAGACTAGTTGGACTGCTACCCAAGGCACCAAACCTAGATGGGTGCCATGACAGTGGGAAGTAACAACCTAGGTTGTTACTTCCCG
The DNA here is from genome assembly GCA_009936485.2 of Gymnarchus niloticus. Classification (NCBI taxonomy): domain Eukaryota; kingdom Metazoa; phylum Chordata; class Actinopteri; order Osteoglossiformes; family Gymnarchidae; genus Gymnarchus; species Gymnarchus niloticus. Next base: position 4,025 of record JAACJT020003200.1, on the reverse strand, counting down.
GTCTAGAGCCCACTACACCTAGCCCATTAGTCCAGGCAAAGATTAAATACCTGTGTGATCACACACTTTGCTTCAACACAAATTGAGCACTTTGACACACCAACTCCCTCCAGAGGGAACAGACTCTGTATTCATTACTTTGTCTTGGCTGAGGAGGATGGGTTTCCAAATTAAAGCACAAGTCTTATCCACCTGGGGGACACAAGATTGCAGTCCAGTAATCACAGGCAGGACCACTAAAGTAGAGGGAGGACACCAGACAATATGACAGGCTCTTGAATCCAAGCCTCCGAGGGAAGCACCCCGTGAGAGGGGGGCACAGGGGAAAGAATATGTACAAGTAGAGCAGTGATTTAAGGTGGCAGAATAATGGGGTAATAAGATTACAAGGGCCCCAGCATGATATATGACAATGTCATTTACATAGGGTTGACAGCAACCACAGGGGCACAGTAATCACACCAGGGCAACTGAGGTCAAGGTACTTTATTTTCAGGACAGACAAGCATTTGACAGTAGGAGGATATGGCCACATCCAACACTCCATCACACAAGGACACAGCTGCAATTCCACACTTGAAAACCGCAAGTTACATAGAACAGTATACCAGTGGAGCATGTTATAAGCTTGCCCATACACCATCTCTCCTGTCCCACAGGGAACAGTGACATCAAGTCACATCATGGAACATCCTGAGGGATTATGAACTGCAGAAAGGCCAAAGGAGAGCCACTATTCCTTCTGTCATTCCACTGGGTAGAATGAGCTTGGGGATTTCCTATCAACTGTGTACATGACAGGTCAACAGCTTAGGTACAATAAATTGTATAGCACTCAGCTTGTCAGTGTTTTTAGACTCAGTCATCAATTAGTCACCATGGAAAGGCACATTTGAAACTTGCCACCTTGACATACCATACCAAATGGACTCCGGCTGAATCAAAGCATGGGCATAGACACCAACCAAGCCACATTGCCTACACAGTACACTAAAGATGGTGAGGGCAAACTATGGTGCCCAAATCACAAGACATCAGCATGTCATGAATCATGCACATCTTGCTCAACATTACATTAATCCCAGAAGGTACCCATCACACTGCTATTTCTCCAGTGAATGGAGACTAATAGGACTACCCTGACCAGTGACATTACAGGCTAAAATCCTTACCTGCTCCTCCACCCTGACACAACTATACATTACCACCTACCATTCCCTCCCTAAACTACAGCATCAAGACAGCTAGTTATTCCCTTCATACAGCTGGGAGAAGGGAACAGACATCCCTTTACCCACACTTGATTAACCAACAAGCTATACACAGCTTTCAGTTCAATTGGTCCTCACTTACCTGTCTCACACAGTACTTGAAACACCAATGACTGTGCCATGTCCTATCCCACCCATGGATCAGCAAGAAAAGCCACCAACACTGCTTGTGTTCAACCCAAACACTACATTACACCAGGCCCCAAACCAAGATTACTGCTCCACAAAGCCCATATTATAGCCTGGTCAAAGGATAACACTACACCCAGCCACAGGGCACCTGATATTCAAGCATATACTTCCACAAGGACTCATAGCCTCACAGTGCCCCCCCCAAACATCCCTCTACTTGGCTAAACACTGGACCTGACCACTGCCTGTTTGACACCCTCTACAAACCCTCAGGGACCCCATTCACACCACCTTCTGTGGCTCATAACACTAACCAAAACTAGTTAGAGCACCCTACGTAATCCTAGGCCAAGGCCCCCCCACCCTAAACTATGCTGACATCACAGGAAGAACCATCCTCCTGTATGGTGGCTACCACCCACTAGGCACAAACTACACAAACAGCACCATATTGCACTCCAGGCACCAGTAGGCCACCACACCTGCAGGAACACAAGGAAACAGCACACATGACCACATCAACATAACCCCCCCAGTTTAGCTGTCTGAGCCACCAAACCTGCTCACTGTACTGCATCCTCCAATACCCTCTTGTACAAACACTGCTGCATGTTTGTATTCATGAATTTGTCCAGCCCACAGTCAGCCAGAGGACAATGCACTTCCATCTTCAGTCGGTTTCTAGTCAGGCACTCTCCTTACCACTCACCATTACCTTACTCTGGGGACCATGGGCCACACAAGCCACTTCATAACAATGCTGCCATACAAGAACATTAACCACAACACGTTCTAACTAATCGATCAGCCACCCACTGGCTCAGTCTCAAGCCCCACATATATAGTCACCACTCCCCCCCAATCCACATACCCTTATGGCTAACATTTGCCCTGGCCCACACGGGAAGTGCAGCCTGCCACCATGCCCACAGTACACTACACATTCATGGGCCTAAATCATATTTAATCCCCACTCAAGCCATACTAGGGCTGGTACAAGGAACACAGAGGTGGGGGGAAAAAAAAAAAAAAACCACACCAATGGGTAGTCAGCTATATGTATAAAGTTGACAAGTACAAACACCAGTCGTGAATGTCAGGACTGACACAGGCCAAAACTACCATGCCTACAAAACACTTCCCTCCCCAACTCCTTACACACAGGCCAAGACCTTAATACAAAACCAGCTAGAATAAATCAATAACCAAACCGCAAACAGTACTACAAGCACACCTAGGGGATGCTTGGATGCCACCGCTTTTCAAATCTGGAAACCACAAGAGATGAACTGTAGACAGAGGGAAGATGTGGGCGGCATCATGGAGGCAGGCTACACAAATGGTAAACAGGAGGCACACCTGGAACAAAAACACCCCTCACCACAGAAAAGTTACAGCACCATACACCTACAGGGCAGCACCCACCATAATAAAACCACAACTCACATTAGCCTCACCACCTTCAGAGATCAGTCCCACTACCACACATGGCTAATACTTGGATTAGTTAATTTGTCCTGCCCAGTGCTGGCCTGAGAACAGGCTTCCCCTTTGAGTCTGATTCCTCCCAAGGTTTCTTCCTCTTGGAGTTTCCTTGCCACTGTCACCTTTGGCTTACGCTGGGGACTGTAGGCCCAGGACTATGTAAAGCGCTTTGTGACCATGCTTCATGTTAAAAGTGCTATATAAAGTTGAATACTTCCCAAACTTAGATGTTTTATGCAATCGCAATATTGTCCATAATGCAGATTTTAAAAGCACTACTACATCACCAAGCCAGCAACAAGAGGCAAATGGGGGGGGGGAAGAATGGGCTTCTGGGTTATCAAAACTTCATTTATACAAACAGGATATTGGAGGATTCAGTCTGCCAGTCAGGATCACGGCTCAGAAAGTACCAAGTCACTCAGGATGGACAGATCAGGACACAATACAGCAATCTCTTCAATCCAAACCTCTGAAAGGAGCACACCTGCGGGGGGAGAATGACACGTAAGCAGAGCAGCAAGTTTACCATGGAATTCTTCCAATAAAAAGACCAATAGTCCCAGAATAACCATGATGCATGAGGACTCACTGACAGCACTCCAATACACAGCAATGTGTAGCAGGAATGACAGCACCCACAGAACACTTCATCCAAGTCAGTACCACTAATCCCCACCCACCTCTACCTCAGCCTATAGAGAGAGGGAGTGACTAGCTACCCAACAGCCAAACCACACCAAGCCTATACCTAGAGTCACTCACACTGCTGCCAGAGCCCCATTCCTCACCTGCAGAACTCTGTAGGACAAGACTCTTGAGCCCAAGGCTTAGGCATATAACATGTCAGCCGGTGCACAGGCATCTCTGCAACCTAAACCTCCAAAAAACCAGAAAGGGGGAGTGGGAAACAAGTGTACCACCACAATTATACTTGGACAAGTTGCAGTAATGGACAAACTGGTGTCCACAACCAGTTCCTGAAACCAAAAGTAATGCCACTGATCCCCACCCAGCAACTACCCAAGGTTGCTAGAAGTTAAACATAGTATACTCTACGACTGCCTTAGGCATGACATAACCAAGTGTTCAGGTATTCAAATGCTGTCAACGGCACACTAGTGGGGGACAGCCACA
>JAACJT020003199.1:37755-53458 GCA_009936485.2 Gymnarchus niloticus | reverse complement strand
GAGGGCGAGGCCCATCGGGCAGCCTGGGAAAGGTGGGAGGGCGAGGCCCATCGGGCAGCCTGGGAAAGGTGGGAGGGCGAGGCCCATCGGGCAGCCTGGGAAAGGTGGGAGGGTGAGGCCCATCGGGCAGCCTGCTTCTTCTGCTAATTAAACAGTCTGTCGTCAGTTTACTCTGATTGTGGTGGAACTGCCCGTCAGCAGCGGTGTGCGGAAGGGGACTGTACCAGCCTCGGGTACCTCCTGGAAGAGCGATGCCCATGGCGTTACAGCCTGGCCAGCCTCTGCTGCATGGAAAATGGGGCATTCTGTCCCACAAACTGGGTGCGTCCGTCCGGTGGGAGTGGAGAATGCCTGGGTTGCAGGGACTCTTTAGCTGGGCTGCCATTCCTAGGACACAGATGAGAGTTCATTCTCGTCCGCTTGGACCTCCCTGTCAGTAGAACTAAACCCTCTAAGGCCTCCTCCAAATGAAAACCTGCCTTCCGTGACGATGAACTTTCAAAGGCTAAGTCCATGCCTACCTTTCTGGATCCTTCTTCTGAAGCCCTAAATAAGCACAGTCCTTGGTAATGGACAGACCCGTCGCTGACGTAATTCAGCTTCTGTTGAGGCAGTGTGTAAACGTGGCACCGTTTCAGATGACTGAGCTTTCAGCGTGACTGACCACTGTCCTTAGAGTCTTTGTTTTCGAGACAGAATGAGACGAGGGATCATGTGACTCAGATTACACGTGGTTCTCCCTAAGGCCTTCTGTCCTCCCGTTCTGCCCGGTCATTTCACTTAAAAGCCTGCATTTTGTTCCAAATGGCTGTGTTGGTTAAGGCTTCACTCTGTTCCCTCTCAGTTTGGCTGCTTTTTCTTGTTGTTTCCCAAGGATAGATGCCATTATACTTATGTCATAAAATACTGTATATCCAACAAATCCTAATTTATTTGGCATGATGAAAATAATTTTGAGATTTTGCGCAGGATTGAAGATTTTCTCCTTGTGGGTTTTGTGTGAGCCGGAGGGGGGTGTGTAACCAAACACTGTATGCGGTCCCACAGTGGTGACCTCTTCACCTCTCCAAGCCTTTAGATTGGCTTCTCCCAGCCTCTTCAGTGCTTATTCCACCAGTGATGCCTCCACCTTTCATGTTAATCACCATGGCTTTGCTTTCTGACAGTGAAGTTCATTCAACTCAGGCGAAGCAGCTTTGTCTCAAATCCAGGAACTCTATCCCATGGAGGCATTCAGAAGACTTACCATTCAGCCACATGGTCTTTATCTGACGTCTGACGAATGAGGTTCCGGAAGGACCGGACGGAATAGCAGTGAGCAGATTCTGAAGTCCGGGCGAAGTGACAGGTGTATGCGAGGGGCCGTTCCAGGTGAATGAGTGCCCACTGCCTCTCTGAGCTCGTCTCGTCTGGTCCACAGCCATGCCCTGAGGCTGCTGGTGTGCCGGTCTCGTTCCTTCTTATGACTGTTTCTTTATCTGTTGATCTGCGTGCTGCTCAGTGACAAAGAACGTGTCATCATCAACGAAAGGTCAGTCGGCATGTGTTGACAGCCAGGCCAGTTTCGGTGCATTGAAATCAGATTCGTTCTGTAGGAAGTGGGCAGAGATATTCCTCTAGTCCTCTCTGATTCCAGTGCGCTCAAGCGGAGGGTGCGTCTCCAAAGCTGCAGAGAACTGAGAAGAGCGATGTGGCAGAGTGCAGCCTCCATCTTCCTCTTCCTCAGACTGGTTTTGTGATGAGGACAGATGCTCTGTGCCTTTGGAAGGTACCCTCCTTGTGCAGGATGAACATCTACGCTGTGGGATTCATAATGAACATGTCAGTGTGGTTTTTTATCATGCTGTGTTAACGGCGTAAATTTATGCGTGAATATATTCAGAAATTCCCGTACCTTTTGTTTTGTGGAGGTTCGGTCAGTCACCGTTGTGTCTGGTTTTTCATGGGCTGTGGCCACACAAGAAAGTGACTCTTACAGGAAAACGTCTTGCTAGGCCATTATTCACGCCAGTAGCCCTCAGCAGTCTGTTTTCATGTCAGCCTTGCATGGGGAGAGCACGGTTACGGCGGACTGTTATGGGTTTTACTTGGCAGCCCCTTCACGGCACCAATCCCGTGAAGGCTCCCTTGACCCATGTCAACCTTTGTTTGTCCTGCTGTTGCTCTTGCATCTCATCGCGCTGGTTGCCTCTTTATGGGTTGGCCAACATCCCCAGATCCTCATCATGCTGTGGTTAATTCACACGGCGTTTGACACTGACGCATCAGCCAAATGCAGTCCGACAGCAAAACAAAGTCACCGATGTCTTTTCTTAAAGCTGCAACAGCTTATCATGGCAGACGTCTGGTGCAGACAGCTTATGCATTAATGAGGAGAAGCCTGAGACCATCTCAGGCTGACCTGTGTGTGCCCATTGGGCCAGCCAGCGTGATCACTGGGCTAGCTTACGTGTTTGCTGGTTCCTCCCAAGGTTTCTTCCTCCTGAGGGAGTTTTATCTGGCCACTGCCACCTTTGGTTTAATCTGTGGGGACCTTGGGCCATGGACTATGTAAAACGCTTTGTGACAATGCCCTTTGTTAAAGGTGCTGTAAAAATAAAACTGAATTGAATGTTTATTGGGCTGCCTTCATACCGGTTGCCTGATCATCTGAGGAAACCTGACGATGAGAGTCGGGAATGGGACAGTCTGGGGTGGGAGAGTTGTGGGTGGGATACTTGTGGGATGGGAGAATTTTGAATGGAAGAATTTGGGATGGGAGAGTCGTGGATTGGAGAATCTGCAGTGGGAGAGTCGTGGATAGGAGAGTCAGGGATGGGAGAATCTGGAGTGGGAGAGACGTGGATAGGAGAGTCAGGGATGGGAGAATCTGGAGTGGGAGAGACGTGGATAGGAGAGTCAGGGATGGGAGAGTCTGGAGTGGGAGAGACACTTCTCTGCTTCCTTGGTTTACTTTCTCACAGCATTTTTCAAACGAAGCCAGGCCGAACATATGGTGAACTGTGGGTTCTTGTGCTGAGCTCTGGGATGGCGAATCACCGGGGGCAATGGATCACATGTCTCTGCCTTCCAGCCTGCAATCAGGTTCCCCGCATTAGTGGAAATGACTCCTGGATAATGCAGCCTTCCTCCCGAGGGGTGCAGACCCGGCGCTGAGGTTAATGGAGGTAGCGGCCGTCGAGTGGTCATTAGCTCTATATAAAGGTCTTGGGGAAAATGATCCGTCACGCTGCTTAATTTTTTTATTTTGAAAGGAGTGTAATTCAGATGAGCTGACTTAATAGGTCCTTGTTTCTGTCCGTGTATCCGTTTGTCTTTCCAGGCAGTAAGCACAAGAGCAGGACACTCTGGATAGGATGGTGTCCAGCGTAGGACAGACACACCCACACCCACACGTGACCATATCACGGTTTAACCCTTAACCCCACACGCTGCTGTAGGATGCCAGGTAGATGTCTGACCCTTTGACCCTAAGCTTGACTCTCACCTGTATGTCTGTTAGCCTCATGGAAAGCATTATGGGATGTATGAAGAAAAGAATTCCTCTATCAGTAATTGTTCAATTACCAATAAAGTATTGTTAAAATCAAGAATAGATAGACATGTACACACAGACACACAGTAACAGCGACCTGTGAGATAAATTCCTTTCCTGTGGTGTCTGCTGTCCATTCATCTCATGGTTGTTTAATGATAATTTAAGTTAATAATTAAACAAAGGTTTAATTCACCAAAGTCAGCTTCTTGCCATCAGTAAAGTATCAGTCCTACTCAACGTGTAACAGTTAAATGTTTGGTTATGTGTAGTTCTTCAGTTTACACTTTGGACCTCCCATTCGGTACACGGTGGTCTGCGAGCTGGCGGTCTGACGTCGGACCCTCACCGCTGAGCCCGTGGCCGTCGGAACGCGGTGACCTGCCAGTCCTCGGTTCACCACACAGACGGGATTAAAAGGTTAGAGCACACGAGATTCAGCATCACCTCATTATCTACCCCAGCAGCCTGGAGGTGCGTCTTTATCAAAGAGAAGCTTCGCTCAGATCCACGTCCTCTGGGACGCCAGCTTCTCCAGTCCTGCACATCACCAGTTCAGATGTCAAGACCGTTTGTAGTCGCGTGTCTGAAATGCAGCACAGAGCCCCCGTTTAGCTGATTTTTTTCTTTTTTTCTTGGTTTTCTTCTCCTGGAGTTTTTTTTCCTCATTCTGCAGCAGGAGTTTTGTGCTCTTTGATGGATGTAGTGGTCGTCTCGCCTTCAGCGATGTGGATAACAGTCGGCTTTTGTTGACAAGGCAAGTTGTCGCTGCACCAGAAATGGGGATCCACAGCACCTGTTGCTCAGGTGGTGACTGGATGGATCAGAAGACAGCACATTGTTTCCATTAGTGGTGCTGAGCTCCCATTTAGACTGGCTGCCCTTTAATCAACTTGACGTCCTCTCTTTTCACTCTGACGGCGGACACGGAGCCCAGACTGTCAAGCGGTTAGTGGTGCAGAGTGAGTCTGTTGGATATTTTCGGCTTGGGGGGGCTGATTACATATGCGACTCCCTCCCCTTCTCCAGGAGTGATGTGGACCGGATAGATCCGGAACTGCTGTCTTTTCTCCCTGGTAGGAGTGAATGCTTTCTGCTCACTATCTATTAAAGGAACATTTTCCATTAAGCCTATCATAACCCATCCTAACCTATTGATTTTGAAATTGTCTGAAATTTGTGATGGTTTAATTGAGTTTAAGGCGTAGCACTTTAGCCCAGATAATATCCACTCATAATTAAAGCCATTATGAGAGAGGTGCTAGCATTAAACATAGTGATTTAAGCTGCTTAAAGCAGAAAAACTTACTTTGAAAATGTCTACATTGGACATCTTGTCCATATTTCATTCAGGAAGTTGGTAACTGGCATTATTCCAGTTGTCACAGTCGCATCTTTAGCTTTAGACTGCCAGACCATTTCGTGGTAGAGCACCTTCAGGGCTTCATATATTTGAAGAACCACCCAGTTTGGCTGGAATAGAAGATTACAGGAATTTTTTTTCTGCTTTCAAAATGGGCTGTTAAGTCCAATGTTTGCCATTGCAGCAGGTGTGGGATCGAGGGCGTCGCCGTAGCCGGTTTCCACGTCCCTAGGAGGGCGTCGCCGTAGCCGGTTTCCACGTCCCTAGGAGGGCGTCGCCGTAGCCGGTTTCCACGTCCCTAGGAGGGCGTCGCCGTAGCCGGTTTCCACGTCCCTAACCCCTCGGGAGCAGCGAAGTAGATGGTAGCGACCAAACCAACCACCTCTGTCTTACATTGTGACATTCCCCATATGACCAGATGATACTATATAAAAATCTTAAACAACTTTGTCAAGACAGTCACTAAGATATTCTTTTTAGTAGATTCAACTTTTTGGGGAAACAATACTCGATGTTACTCGATGCAGTGAGTGGAAAAATGACATTTTATCTCTACAGCGTGCAGATGTGTGTTTGTTACAGCTGGAGTTTCCGAATGTTATCACCACTGCTTTGAAAATACATGCGCTGTAACTGTCAGATTCTTACCCCAGCCGGTCAGCATGAGTTCTGTCTGTGGTCAGAACTGCCAAAAAATGAAATGTCTGTCTTTGATGTTCTGCTCTGAGTTGCATTCCTGGCTCGATTACAGTGTGGATGCTTTCCCCCCTGATCCCCCGATTTCTTTAGCCACATTTTGCCCTCCCCACATTGTAATATCATTAATATGAGATGCCTACCCCGGGCCGGTTGCTCAGGGGGTAACCCCAGGGCTAGCTGACATCAGCATTTTCCTTGCTCAAAACCCTAAAGCTGGTCTGGCATTGACAACATGTTAGTGTGATATTTCCGACTCTGTGGACAGGGCCATCTGTTAGCAGCGGTTAGAGTCACAGCAGGTTAAAGTTTACGTTACTGTCGTGTGTTGGACCTGTGGCAAGGAGAACCAGCCTCATGCTCATGGCTGTAGGCCTAAATCTCCGCGTCTTCACTCTCTTTCTAGGTGAGAGACACCACCAGGTGGTTCTCAGCCTGACGTGTCTAAGAACAGGAACAGTTGAGGTGCAATCTTCATCATCATCTTCAAAACACCACCTGCAAATGAAAGATGGCCCACGTATAAAGAATGAAATAATAACAGTTTAAAATCACGTCATTAAGAATAGCAACCATCTCTCATCATCTACGGATCATAATTAATCACAAATAAGTTTGATCAGTCTAAATCCCCCAAATCACTATTGATTAACCTGGCAACACTGGTGTACATTTTAAGATTCCATACCATCCGAGAAGTTTGATGACCCTTAATGAAAGGCCGGGATAAGCTAGGTGATGAATCGATATATTAATGACGAGCCGGGATAATCCAGGTGACGATAAATTCTTGTGAATGGCATGTTTTTATACTGTTGTATATTTACTTTTTTACATTTTATCCATTTCATTTATTTGAAAACAGCAACTGGAGCTGCTGTAAATTTTTGTTGGCCTCTTGTACTAATGAGGATAAAGGATTCTATTGTGGATGGACACCAGGCTGGGCATTCATAGGACAGAGAGTTAAGCCTGAGGCATTATGACACGTTACATTGTCATGAGAGATGAACAGGTCTATATATAACTAGTGAGTCGTGACATCTAAGCTCTGTCTCATAACTGCGTGGGGATCAGTCACACTAATACAAACCTCGGTCTTCGTCAGGGTTAGAAAGAAAACAGACTCCGTGTTGCTAGGCTTTTGGTCTCAAGAAAGTTAAGTAAAACATCCATCCATTTTCCAAGCTACTTCATCCTGTGCAGGTTTGTGGGGGGCCTGGAACCAATCAGCCTGGATTGTGGGAGAACATGCAAACTCCAGATTCATAGAGTGGAGGTGGGATTTGAACCGTCAAGCCAGGTAGCAGTTCTAATGGCTGAACCTCCGTTTTCCCCCGGCACAAAATATCACAAGCCGTAATTTAAAAACACAGGACCGTGTTAGCAGGTCTGGGTAGCATTGTCGATTCACTCATAGACCATCCTGCTGCTGATGAACATGGTTTAAAGCTGGCTGATAGTGCCAGAGCCTGGCGGAAGTTAGTTAAATGTTTGTTAAATGTTTGTTATTGTGCAGCACAGGAGATGTAGGTCACCTGCTAATCTGAATCACATCTGCACCTTCAACCAGACTGGAAGGATGTCCTAAACAGGTTGTTGTATTACTCCGTTCAGGACGCGTTGCTGTCAAGGTGTAGGCTAAGATCAAGATAGCCTAATAAGCTGAATTTTTGTACAGACGTTATTTTTTAGGAAACATAAGCAAATGCACTTATTATTGATTCATCTGAAGAAAATCACATTTGAGGCTGGGCTTTAGAGTTCATTACTATGAAGACAACTGTTTAGTAGGAAAATACTGAAATTTCCAAAATGCCAACTTGTGTGTAAAATTTAAATGTAGTATTTTTTACTTCACGCTCCTGAATGCCAAAATACAGAATCCCAGAGCCTTGAGTCTGGTCGTCTCTGTCCTCCTCTCGTCTGCTTCCTCCAGGCCAAGGAAACTCTGCCTTCGGTAAAGGGAACCCACGGGGGCAGCCCCCGGGGCTGCGGGGCTGGCACTGCTGGGTAACGCAGTCTGAGAACCTGGGCCGTCTCTCTAGCTGCGGCCAAAGCTGATAGAGATGAGCTGAGAATCTCTGAAAATGCATTTGGAGCCATTTCAAAGAGCCCCGAGTCTGCGGCTGGCTGTTAAGTGGGCGAGGAGCGTTTGCAGAACATTTAAGGTAACCTTTAAATAGAAACTCCAAACAGAGACATTAAAGTAAGAATGGCGACCATCCAGACGAAGCATGTCGGGTCAAATGGGCTTGTGCATAGCTGACCTCAGAGCAGATAGCAGAGATCAGAGGATTTAAAAAATCTTCTTACCTTATTTTTATATGCTTCCCTTATGTACCCAGAAAACGTCTCTTTCCCGGTATGGAGATGAGCAGTGTGGCATGACTGAATTTGTTTTCATTCAGCTGGAATTCTCTGCAGCATAATGGAGGATGTCTGCAGATCACCATCAGTGTCCTCCCAAACTCTGAATGAGACACGCCTTGAGCTCATGGACGCGAGTGTAGCATGACTCCCCAGAAAGTCAACCGCTGACATGAGCAGGTGGAAAGAGCGACTGTTTCTGGTAAATCTCCACCGTGGTGCATTAATACAGCTGAGTGTTTGTATGCACACTCAGGCTGAAAAGAGCCAGACCTCAGCATCAAACTGATCAAGGCGCTTGAGCAAAGACGTGCTCGACAGCTTTTCACGGATGTGCGGTGGTCATCTCTACACACCCCGCATAAATCCTCCATCTCTACATTCTGCTCCTGGTGGCTGAAAGCTGGATTAGGGTTACTCCAGCACTTAGAGAGTTAAGTGCGTCAAGGAGATGCGGCAAGTTCAGCATGTCGTACCTTCAGCACGCCGCATTCCTGTCGCACGCTGGCCACTTGGTGCCGTCACCTTAGTTAGGCCTCACCAGGGCGAATTCTGGTTACGTTTGGCAGGGCTCTGCTTTGAGCCATTTCAAGGTTGGAAGCATCATAACTTTAGAGGAAATGAAGACTTCATGTTTCCAGAGTGATGATGGATGTGTGGATGGATGTGTGGATGGATGGATGGATGGATGGAAGCACTGTTCATTTTTGAAATTTAAAAGTGCCTGAAGGTCACTGATTATTGGACCATAGACGTATCAATGATGAAATAATTATACAAAGTTCATTTAATTATAATTAAAGTGTAAGGAAGAGACAGTTGCTTGACAAGACATCAGAAACGTTTGACACACATAAAAATGAGGTGGCCGTTCTCTTGTTCTCGTGAGGATCATGGGTGTGTCCCAGGATGATGCGGAGCGAATGTCAGCAGCCGCAGGATCATGTGATCTGTTGCTGGTGATGCCTTCTTATTGAGTGAGCGCTGGCGTCTGCTCTGGTCTCGATTCTGAGCATTTCACTGTGCCGTCCAGCTGCCCGATCGTGGATGCTGCGTTAGTCTGCGTCGTACGCTGGGAAGACTTATATTTTATTCCGTTGGTCAGATGTCAACAGAGATTATTGCAGCTAATGAATCCCTGTCTACCCTGCTGAAGTTGTTGCTGTGTGTCTTACTAGAGGATTAAGTTTTTATGACACAAGAAATGCCACTGAATGTGCCCGCTGTAAAAAATCGTGTCGTTCTGGAGCTGTGAGAAACTGACCTGCCTGGATTACTGAAACTCTTACGAGAGCGTATGAGCAGGACAAGGCCTCTTAATGAGGATGCAAGGCGACAAAATGGACCTTCATATTTGTACAATGAAACAGAGATGAATGTGTGATGTCAGACTCCATGGCGTGTCGTGCCTTAAGCATGGCTGTACAGCACATTACAGGCCTGACGTGAAGATGTCATCGAAGAACCTTCACTCCCACCAGCAGAACAGCAGTTTTTGGTGTCACTCTCAGTCCTATCTTACCAGAGCCTTCTTCACTGGGTGACCAAGGGTTCCCTGTGTCTCATTCTCAGAGCTTTCTTAGTAGGTCCTCATCGACGGGATTAGTGACGTTTTGCAGGTATGCACGCTTTTGTGCTGCTGAAATGAGTGAGGATTAAGATTCCCTGAACCGAACGGTCAAGAAACCTCTTTATGTGACCTGGTGATGTCACTGCCCCCTGCTGGCCCTGTCCTTCAGCTCAAAATTCTGTTTTCTCAACATATAGAAATAGGTTTACATAAACGAGCCCCCACTCAGTTTTCAAACTGTCATATAGAAACATGAATAATTTTACATCATTTTGACCGAATATAAATATTCTGATTTTATATATTTGGCTTGATCTTGACATGATTGTACCCTTTACGTTGCAGTCTGCAAACTGTAACACTCCTGTGGTGGGAAACACGCCCGAGTTTTTGCGGGTGCCTCCGGCTACCGTGTCCCGTCCTCCGCTCACTCATCCCTGCCGCTCAGGAAAGTGGGGCTAGACGAGGTCTCGGTGATGAGACGCAGCGCCAAACAATAGACAGATGAGTGAAAACCTAATTCAATTCAAATCCCCAATAATAATACGGAGTTTTAAAAAAAAAATCTGTCAAAAGAGCAGGTAAGTGGAAATGGCATAGATGAGTTCCTACATCCTGGTGGGAAACTTTGATTGCCGTCTGATGGGGGAGGACAGGAAGTGTGAGATGGAATCAGACCGGCGCCTCCGTCTGGCCATGTGACGCTGCTTGTAGGTTTGGAACCAGACTCATTTTCTGATGAAATTTGAAATGACCTCAGAGAAGAGTGGGGTCTCGTTAACCTCTCTGACTTTTTGTGGGCTCTGGCACAGACTGCGTTCTGTTTTTAGCAGAAGAGCCTCATCACGACCTCATTGAAAGAGTGACTTCGCGGTTTTCCACAGGGACAGGCTGGTCACACATCGCAAAGCACCCAGATACTAACCTGTGGTTCTGGTAAAACCCTGACTGAACAGAGATTATGATTCATTAGATATTTCTACTTTAACAAACCTGTAAAAAAAAATAAATGAAAATCAAGAAATGGATTTATGTATGCTACTTTTTGATGCTTTAAGTACCATGTTATAATTTTTATTTTGGCTGTCATTTATATTGGCTGTCATCACACTTACAGATTGATGACGAGCCGGATTTAAAGCACATCAGACGAGCTAGGAAGAGTGGTGGGGGCTCCTGATGCTTGCATGAACTGAGCAGACATTTTGAAGGCCGCAGATGTCCAGAGAACGGGTCGTTTTATTACATTTTATTATTGCCATGTTGAGAGTCGTATTTGCTCAGGTGGTCGTATTCCAAATTCCACCCGCTGCTGGTTTTAACAGTGCTGAAGAAGGTGTGTAGAGCATTCAGAAAAATTTTACTTAAACCCACAGCAGGGATGACAAAAATCCAAGGTTGTTTTTAAGAAGGAAGTACCAGATACTGAGGGCTTTGCACCGCATGTCGCCATGGAGACGGGGTTGGGAGGGAGGCCGCTGTTTTGGTGTCAGAGGTGTAACCGGGGAGAGCCCACGACGACCTGCCTTTCAGGCAGAGACACCGTCTCGACCAATCGGCCTGGAAATCAGAAACGCCGTGAACTGCGTAGACCCCTTGCATCAAAGGCCAGCACCAAATCTGTGCTCGCCAGCCCACATGGACTGGGTGCCGTGAGTGATGCTGAGCGGCATCCGTCCACATTGGCTATCGGCATGAGGATGTGACCCACGTTTATATCGGCGAAACGAGGGCTATTTTTACTGGAGTGATCAATCTGTGAAGGCTTATGCTCTTAGTTACCATCTCCGAGTGTCCTTAAGAGAAAACGGAGTTTAAATATGTGGATTTTTAAAGATTTGTTAATACAGCATGAATAAAGGAAATAATTAATGGGTGATGGATTCTGGAAAATCTGTCAGAACGCATAATTCTGTGTGAGAGAAGAGAAATGAAACATAACAAGAGTTTGAATTTCACGTTATTTTTGAGCTAAAAATTGTACTGCGTGTACGTTCACTCATTATTTGAACGTACTAGATGTGCCGATTGGTTTCATTTTAGAGTGTTTATAGCCGGAGACTTTGCTGTAAATAAATAATTTTAGGTTTTTACGGTCTCAAACCACAGTCACAGCTGACTTTCAAATCTGTGAAGGAAAATATGATCTCAGACTACAGGGTGATGAACTGTAGGATTATTTGGTAAATATTTCTCAATCAATCGCCTTGTTAATTAAAATAGGATTTTAGCTGCTTACTGGACCGCAGTGGTACAAATAATGTTCCAAGCTGACAGTGTTTTTGCAATGCAAATGTAATTTTCCTCCTGCTGTTGCCTTGGAGATTAAAACCGCTCTGTTGTCGGGTGGCTCTTCTGCGGGTTTCCGGCGGTCCGTTTGTGTTATTCCATTCGGTGTCACCGAGCCGTGGGCTCTGATGTCCAGTTACACGTTTGCCGGGGGGTGTCCTGTCAGGCCGGAACTCCAAAGATGCCACGTCACGAGGGAAGCTCAATTGTTTCAGAAGGAAAACTCGCGAAAGAATTTGGACGTTCCCGGTTGGGAAAAGCTCTTCATGTGATTGCTGCACAGCTGGGGCAAGATTAAATCCACTATGAGTGAAATTACACCCTTCCCAAGATTTCCAGAGAAGCCCTTTTCATCTTGGCTGAAGCATCCTAGGAAATGTTAAATAAACGTGTTTTGCAGTAACCAAAATGAATTACACACTGTTAGCCTAAATGAAAATCAACAAAAGTAAGGTGTGTCTTTACCCAGAATGAAAATCCCGCCTTCGGTAACCTGTCATGTTTAGTTGCTCATATTTCAATTTCACCCCATCCTTCAGTGCGCATGCTGAAATCGGCATGAGTTTAAAGTTGTTTACGGCTGCAGGGTTCGAGTGCAGTGGACTTCTGGAGGTGAACTGAGGCCAGTGCGCAATTTATTTTCAAATTAGAGATAGCAAGCAGAGCCTGGCAAGGCTGCGACTGCTCTGAAGGTGCAGTTTAAGTCCAGCTGGGCACTTGTGACACCTGGATGGGGTTAGACCAGGCACAGGTCAAGAGCATGTCTGGGGGTCTGGGAGAAGCCTGGGGAGGAGCTGATGGGAAGCCACCTGCGGGAGAAAAGCAAGTAAACCTGAGCGGCTCTGAGAACGGCCATCTCGCCGTGAATTACCGAGGCTTCACGCTCCAGTGCGGGGCAGATGGCATCGCCTGCCCCACAGCGGCCCGGTGGAGATGTGATAATACCGGCATGCTGAAGCCACAATGGCTCTTCGTTCGTAGTGAAGTCAAACTTTAGGTCCCGCGAGTACCTAGCGGCCATGCCTCAAGGTCACGGGACAGGGCCTCTGGGAAAGAAACGTGGGCTCACCGTAGTGAAGGGAGAAGCTGGCACTTAACGTGACGTGAATGAAGTCAGGCAGCGAGTGATAGTTCAGGATAATCACCCCCATCCGCTGTGTAATCTCCCTCACCTACATCACGAGGATTATAACTTCCTTTTCTGTCTCCCAAAATTATTCCAAATGCATTGTAAAGCTGATGATAAGCAGCATGTCAGGAAGGTTTTATCAGTCCAGGTAATTAAACTTGTGGCTGGCGACTTGCATATCAACACACAGCAGAGCCTCTTCAGATGAGCTTTGTACTCACAAATCCTGAGAAACCTCACTGGCGAGACGTGAAGCGGGCTTGAGGTGCCGAGAGAATGGCGATGACCCGGAGTCTTTTGTCGGTGATGGGTGCCAGAGGGGATCACGCTGATGCAGGCGAGAAGCCCCCACGGATGTGCCGACGTCAGAACCGGACGGCGGGGCTCACGCAACGTCCGAGTTAACTGCATGCGATGGGAACGTCCTTCAACTTGAGGATACGCTGCAGATTTGGAGGATTACGCTGTAACATGAATTTTAAGGCGGGGAGAGAAGTTTGATTAGCTGCCATAAACGGAGGTGCCTGTGTCATTCTCCTGGAAAGTGTGTGCTCCTGAAACATGCAGACTCGTGGTATATAAACCAACCGTTACCTGAGTGCGACGGCCTCGCCTTGCTTACAGCACAGTTGAACAACAAGCACAGGGCACCACTGAAAATGTGATTTAATTTTGAATAGCTGATTCATGTTTGAGCCCAGAACTTTAAGTAAATAAATACCTTTCAGTCTGGGGCTTTGACAAATACCACCTCACTCCCAACAGAAAATGGCTGCCGACAGTTCATGTCGAAGTAGAACCTGTAATCAGGGTTCTGTCAGCCGAATCCGCTTTCCCGACGACGTGAAGCGATTGTGGGTCTCTGCTTTTTCGATTGGATGATAGGAGAGTCAAGAAAGACAGATGGGGTGTGTGTCATTTACGAATCCCAACCAGCTTGGAGGATACGATGAGGGTGGAGGGTTACAGTTGTTGGAGCCTACAGTCGGCCATGTTTTGTTTTGTGTGGCACTTGCCTCGTTGTCCTCTCCATACCTTGGTGACAGAACCTCCTCTCGCTGCAGATGATGGTGATTTAGCTTGACAGAAGCAGAATGGTCGTATTGGCATGGTTTTCTCCCTAAAGGGCTTCTTGTCCTAGAATACCAGCTTCTAAAAGGCGTTCTGCGTCTGTGCTTGTGCTTACGGACATACAGGCGGACGGACAAAGACCCAGTCAGCCGGTGGAAGATCATTTCATCATTTCCTTGGACCTTCAGATTGGGACCTTTAAACTGACTAACCGTAACTGATGATCTGTGGCATACGTAAAAATCGATGGTGGAAAATTCTAGCAGTTGCCACGCCGGTGACCCTCGTTGTCTTCTGGCTGTCTATTTCTCATTCTGCCTGTCACGTTTCTCCTTGTTGTGTCTCGATTTTCCTTCAGTTTCATCATAAACATCGGGGACCTGTTAGCTGGTACATTAAATTTGTTGATTACATTACCGTATACCTCGATTATGCTGTTGGCTGTCATTTAGCAGCTTGTCCAGACCAGTTGTAGTCCGTTGTGTATTTTAAATATGGATATTTACGTCCCGCCGTCTTCTTCCTTCGTTTTTCCCACTTATTGCCATGCCTCTCTTTAATTAAAGGCAGGCACAAATCCTCTGCCAAAGCCTTTAATTTGATTAAGACGACGTTCTGTTTTCTTTTAAAATTAAGGTTACAGAGTACATATTTTGCATTTGTTGTTTTTTTTGTCTCGTATGTACGCCCGGTGTATACCTATATATAAACAATGCTGTAGTGTTAAAATTCTGCAAGCTGAAAACGTAGCCTGTCCTGACAGCAGCGAGAAAGCAGACCCCAGTGAGTTCTGCTTTGACACTTGGCTGTTCTGTAATGTAGCTGAAAGGTGTTCCCAGCCCTGACATCGATTCAGCGAGTGACGTCTCCTTCTGACATGTTTATTCATGGTCACAGTCAGATGTAGAAGCTTCAGAAAGGCTTCAGAGCTGATGGCATCTGGCAGTCCCAATGCCAAATGCAGATTCGCTCAATTCCATCTCACTGTTCATGAAGCTTTTCTCTTTTCACCATGCTGGAATGACCCAAACGTTCCTGGTGTGCCCACGGCATTCACCTGGGCGACAGGGTAAGGTGGTATTTCCCACAAACACTCATCCTTCTCGGTTTGGAAGGTACCATTTCCGAAGGTAGCGTGAGATATTTGCTTGAAGGCCCTTAAGAGATGAAAGAACTTTGTCTCCTCTGATGCCACATCAGTGATGCCTCAATATCAAACTCTTTCTCTGTCCCACATTTACTCTGCAGTTTGTGCCCGTATGAAGAGGGACTGCTGCCAGATGGGGCCACGTGTTTGAATGAAAGCTTTTTTGGGGGGTTGGCTGAGAAAATAAGGTTAATTGACTTTGAAGTGACAGATAATGAAATGAACAGGAAACACGGTGCCGAAGACAGGATGTTGAGCTGTGGAGGTGCCAGGATAGATTTCGCACAATCTGTCACTGCGGGCGTGGGCAGGAATATGAACGGCACGGAAAAACCACTGAGCATGGTTCATCCAGGACTGCTGGACTAACACTATGACTGTGCAAGTGATTTCCTCTGTAGAGTTTGGTACCGTGAAGGCGCTTTGGTGCTGGGCGTGGTTTGGTGTTATTAACACAGCTTGGTCTTCTGAGCGTGGTTTGGTGTTATTAACACAGCTTGGTCTTCTGAGCGTGGTTTGGTGTTATTAACACA